>PVJH01005415.1:0-112059 GCA_004026705.1 Nesogale talazaci | reverse complement strand
CAAGACCCCAAATGCTATATCTTTTGATAGCCGGAAACCATCTGTTTTCTTCACCACATTTGCTTATGCTCTCATTTTCTCTTCAGCGATCATGTTGGGAAGGTGAGCATCCCAGAAATAGATCTGTGTACATATATTTATATGTTAAGTATTAAGGTATGAGACAGACATCAGGCCTCTACTCAAGTACTTCCTCAATACAAAAACATTTTGTTCCAATAACCTGGCTTTCTGGGATGCTCACCTTCCCAACATGATCGCTGAAGAGAAAATGAGAGCATAAGCAAATGTGGTGAAGAAAACAGATGGTTTCCGGCTATCAAAAGATATAGCATTTGGGGTCTTGACAGCTTGAAGATAAACAAATGGCCATAAAGCTGAGAGGCAACAAAGCCCACATGGGAAAAGCACACCAGCCCATGTGAATCTTGAAATGTTGATGGGATCAGGTATCAGACCTCAAAGACCATCAACAAAATATCACAGCAATGTGAGTGAGAGGAAGCTCAAAGTCGAGACTCAAAACCTATCTGTTGACTATTGAACATCCCCTTACAGAAGGGTCATAATGAGATGAGCCAGTCAGGGTACAGTATAGCACCAATGCAACACACAATTGTTGTGATTCCCCATATATTTCAGGATCATCTTGTCATCTTTTATAAAGAAGACACTGAGACATTGACTTTAGATATCAATTTGGAGAATCTGTTACAATATTGAGTATTAATTTTTAACACAGATTTCCCTTCCCTTATTCAAGCCTTTAAAATGATTTTAATACATCTTTATACTTTAATATGAATTCTACTATACTAAAAGGTCTCCTAATCTTGTTAAATCTATTCTTTAATATTAACTGTTTAGGTGTTTTAAATGGTATATCATTATTTATGAGTTGTGATGCAAACTCACTGCATAAATTTGCACTCACAAAATTTGTATCATATTACAAGGAATAGTGAGTACAGAGTTTCATGATATAAAAGTAAATATTAAAACTGAATGCAATCCTGAGCTCCGTTGTCACCTGTGCCGCTAGCATGCCACCCTACACCATCGTCTACTTCCCCATTCGATGGTGCTGTGAGGCCATGCGCATGCTGCTGGGTGACCAGGGCCAGAGCTTGAAGGAGGAGGTGATGACCAAGGAGGCTTGGATGCAGGGACAGCTCAGGGCCTCTTTTCTGTACAGGCAGCTCCCCAAGTTCCAGGACGAAGACCTCAGCCTGTACCAGTAGAACACCATCCTGCGGCACCTGGGCCACTCCCTGGGCCTCTACGGGAAAGACCCTCGAGAGGCGGCACTGGTAGATGTGGTGAATGATGGTATCAGGGACCTGCGCTATAAATACGGCAGCCTCATCTATATCAACTATGAGGCTGGCAAGGAAGATTACCTGAAGGCACTGCCAGGGCACCTGAAGCCCCTTGAGACCCTGCTGTCCCAGAATAAAGGGGGCCAAGCCTTTATCGTCAGCGACCAGATCTCCTTTGCTAACTACAACCTGCTGGACCTGCTGCTGACCCACCAGGTGCTGGCTCCCAGCTGCTTGGAGGCCTTCCCCATGTTCTCGGCCTACATGGCTTGGCTCAGTGCCCAACCCAAGCTTAAGGCCTTGCTGGCCTCTCCAGGGCACATCAACCTCCCCATCAACAGCTATGGGAAGAAGTGAGTTTGATATTTTGGAGTTAGCGGATTGGTGAAGCTAATCAAATTTATATATTAGTATCTGTTTGCACTTGTTTTTTTGTTATTCAAACATTATATTTTCAACTATCTCCTCTGGTCCACTGTTTCCTATCATTTTGGAATGTTGATTAAATGTATGTTAGTACATAAATTCCTATCTTTCATAGTGTCCACCTAAACTTCTCTTTTGGCAGCATTTTGGAGAATTCTTTAAGTTATCTGTCACAGTTCATAGAGCCTCTATATAATTGTTTTTTATCCACATATAGACACTTGTAAGAAGTTTTAAATTTAATTTTCATAAGCTACATTTTTACATAATCTGGTAGTTTATGTGCAAACCCTCTTGCTGGATATGCCTATTTTTAATATTACTATAATTTATGGAAAATAGAAAATATACTTTTGTCTACTCTGAATATGATTACTCAAAAAATGATATTTTTTCAGGATGTCCATCTGTTTGGGGCTATTTGTACACAAGCTTTCCTGTTTACCTCATTTCTTTATCAGTTTAATAATTTCTACACACAAACACACACATACACACACACACCCTCAGTTTTCTTCTGTCTACTTTAAATTCTTTGCTTCAGGCTTTCCAAGTCATCTAGGTAGTGTGTGTTCAGACTGTAAACTCAAGTGAAAGTTAGCTTGGTACTTTGAAATCTCAAGAGGAGATTGGCACACACTAATACTTAGTGGTAAGTTTCTATGCAGGTGGTGTAGTTTTCATTGTAGTTTCCTGAGTGAGAAATAAATTTATTTCTTAGTAACTTTTAAACTTTGGGAATATCTCCTTTAGACCCAAGCTTCATAGAAGGCTCTCCTGTGAGACTTTCTGCTTTATTGGGGCTTGGAAATGTGTATCTTATTCCTTATGCTCATCAAGACTCTGAAAAACAATGTTCAATTATTTTTAGGCTCAGCGAATGGTCTTAAAAAACCTTCAGGGATCTCCTTATCTCTTTTTAGTCACTGCCTTCATTTGGAGCTGGATAATAATCTCTTATTCCTTGTAAACTCATGAATGTATTCAAGAAGATGTATAAATATTTTATTCATATTCTTATTTGTTTTTAAGTGGAAGGAACAGCTATTCCACTAGCTTATTGGACACAGAGTAGTTGGTATTTCCCCAAGTGAAAGTACTCAATTCTGGTTACAGTGTGATATTGTGAGGAAGAGAAATTGCTTCTAGTCAAGTCTTTATAATTCCCAGTCAATGACTAGGTGGGGACAATCAATTTAGGTTTATAGGACTGTAACTCAGGGGTCGTTCATTTTCCACTGAGCATCAGAGTAAGTCATCTAAGAAGTAAGAACGGGACATCCTATGGCCATCAAAAAGTAGAGTCACCAGCAGCACATATAGAGAATGCCTGCCTGAGGTATCAGAGGCAACAGAGGCCAAATCCCGTAGACTATGTATGATACAGAGAAGCAGGTCCAGGACGGAGGCACAGCAGCCATGAGGTTTCCTGTTCCACCACATGAAACAGGAGTCAAGGGACAATATGGCTGAGGGTCTGAAGACCAGAGAGCGTCCTGCTGGCTAGGATGGTTGAGAAGAGGTGCTATGGACAAAAAACCTGTATACTTACTATTTTGTAACCTGTTAACATCTTTAAAAACATCATTAGATTTTCTGTGAGTTCACTGTGGCCATTGAACCCAGGAGAGGAGTGCTGTGGGAGGGGAGGTTGGTGTCAGAAAAGGTTAAGGAAGGATGTCTGACAATTAGCCTTGGTTTGTGTGGAGTTGGGTTCTCCCTAAATTTTGTGTAGCTGGAGGACATCAGACATGGCCTTCATGCCATTTCTATAGGTACACATTCTCACACATTATATTGGTGGCTCTGGAAATTGATATATAAGGATACTTATGAATACTTATACTTTTGGACCCAATAATTGCAAATATATGATGGCAGTTATATTTATGATTTTGTGGTACCCAGGGGTAGCGCTGGTGGCATAGTGGATTTTTCATAGGGCATTAGGCACGGGGCTACAAATCACACCATCAGCAATTTGAAACCTCTGTCTGAGGGAGACAGGCGAGTCTTTCTCCTCCAATAGCTAAAGTTCGGGAAACTCACAGAAGGCAATTCTGCTCTGTCCAATAGGATAACAATGAATCAGATTGCACTTGATGGCAGTGACTTTGCTTTTTGAGTTAATGTTAAGTAATATCTCACACATAGAAGCAATCTAGATATCCTACAGTGGAGGGATACTTATATAAACCAGGGCATACCTATGTAAGATTGCAAAACAAAATAAACAAATACTTTAGAAAAATACTAAGGACATGTGGAATCCCTAAAACATTATGACAAAATTATATGAAAAGCATCATTACAAGCATAAAAGAGTTGAAATAGTCATGTAGCATTTTGTTGTACATATGCTTTGGGTAAATATGGGGAGTTAAAAATGGATTCTATACCTTCTAAGCTTTTAAAAAATAAAGTGCATTAAATTTTAATAAGACACTAATTTTTTTATATTTATGTGTTTTTAGCATTTTGTTTTTAAACATAAGTATTTGCTACGGTACTCTGAAAAATTGACCTTTCCCAGTCTTGCAATAGCACAGTTCATTTTACCAACATTCAATGATTTAGGATGTCCTTTGTGTAAGAGATAACACTTTTAATGAATGATTTGAAAATTATACCTGATTAAAGAGGATTAAAAAGCAGCCTGAAAAATGGTCTGCCTGTGTTTCAGACATTTTAACAAGCAAACAGGATTAAGTACAAAGGTGATCCCATTGATTATGCAAAAATGCATTCATTAAGCTGTGTGGGAAAAAAAAAACTTGACCTAAAAACTTTTTCTGTAACTACCAGTAGAGTTGGACTAATTTACAATTCTGCAAGCTATTACAATCCCCTCTCTCTCATCTTATCCAAATCTTAAGATAGTAAAACACTGAATTTTTTATCACTGCATCTGAATTGTTTCCTAAACCTTAACATTGTTTTAAATTATCTTAAAATTCAAAATATTAAAAACTAAACAGCCTAAGTGTTAAAAAAATAGGTATTATTTTTGGATCTCTGAAAAAAATTTTAATTCTCTCTCTTCCTTTCTCCTTCTCTCTCTATTTAAGCTATTTTAAAACCTTGATAAAATGATTGCCATGGTATTGACACAAATAATAATGTCTTGATCGTTCTGTCTTATGTGTCACTACTTACATTTGGAAAGTGTTTAAATCTAGAGTAGCCAAAGGTCTCAATGCAAGACAGTGAGAAGTAAACAGTTCCAATTGATGTAAAGAATGTTGTTTTTTGTTTTTTTATAGAGGTTATCCTGAATAGCAGTAGGTCACTGGGACCCAAAGAGGAGGTGCCAAAGCATGTGGTTTAGGACAGAATACACTGAAAAAGAAGAGAAAACACTCTAAGAAGAACCATTCAATGAAGATCCAACCAGGGTTATTTTTAATTCCCCAACTTGTGTGCAAATTGTTTTTATCTATATGATCTCTGGGAACTATTTTTTTTTCAAATTGGTTCACCAATTTATACATAAACTTTATGATATTTAATCAGTTAACACTGATACAATTTACTGGCCATTATCACTTCTGAGTAATGGATGCCTCGACTGCTCATGCTGGAAGAATTGCTTAAAATTTAGAAACTATTGGAGCTGAGCCCTGGTGGCGTAGTGGTTGTGTGGGGGACTGCAGCCCACAGGGTTTGCAGTTCAAATCCAGCAGCAACTTTCCAGGAACAATGCTGGACCTCCTACTCCCACCAGGGGGCAGTGATGCGCACACAAAAAACCAAGATTTAGAAATATTTCCTGACTGTGCTCAGAGTGCCTAGTGCATTGGAGAGATTATAGTAGACATACATAAAACATTTATTTGTGATTATTTATTCTCAAAATTATCTTATCAAGTCTTTCTTTTCTGTGTCCATGGTCCTCTTTTCATAATTCTGTGCATTACGTCTACTGCCTTTTACATTCAAAATCATCATGCTTCCTCAAGTTCTCATTGGTTCTACTCTTCTTCCACCTGTAGATAGCATCTTATCTCCAGAATTATATCTCTAGAATCCTAGTTTTATCATTTCTCTCCCCCGGATAAAACAACAACAACAACAACAAAGCTCACCATTGATTCTTTTTTCTGTAAAAATAAAACTCCCCAATTTAAATATTTTCATTCACCTCCAAAATGTAGCCCAAGTATAATATATAGCTCCCCACATTCTTTGATAATTTGTTCATAATGTTCATTCTTATTAGTTCACTCAGCCTATTTAACATCAGGTTAAGTTCCATTACTATGAAATGCTTTATGAAAGCTTCAACCATAGTAAATTTGTTTTCTCATGAAATTAAGTATAAGGCATGTCTTGGAGCTTTTGATTGGTGTATTTAATCGGTGGTTATCCATGGTCATTATTGATATATGAGGATTTGTTGTTATTGTATTGTTATGTTTATATTTGGTTTCTTTTCTCTTTCTGCTACAAAGTAGACCCTAATTACATCATCTATATATGTGAATATTAATATATATCTTATTTCAAAATGGCAAGTTCTTAGAGTTTAAGAACCATATTTGTGGTTTCTTCACATACAAAGAGTTTTATAATGATATTTGAAACAGTAGATAAGAACACGGATATCTGCTAGTATATCGATGCATTCACTTTTTACTTTCCTCTTTCTGTCTCTTCTTATGAATGCCTTTGAGTGCCTCCTATGTGCTTCATAGTGAGGATATAAAAGAGACAAAGCACAGTTCCTGATTTTAATGACTTTACTATCCAGATTTTTATCACCACAAAATCATAAAAAATTAAAAACTCATATAAAAGAGGGCTTGATTTTAATTTATTGACCTGAAAACCATCATACTCTTTTAAAATTTCTATTTTTTCTTAACCCTTTTATCAATATTTTGAAGGATAGACCAGATAGTAAACATAAATTGAAGCAAGATTAGAACAACTTGGAAAACTCATGGTCAGTTTTCCTCCAACTTAGCTGTGCATCACAGCCAGTGAGTGATTTTAGCAGATAGCCAATCTTTTTTCCCCACTACAGAGCAATTAAATAAGAATGTGGACTGCATGTAGACATCTACTTTATAAAAGTTTTCCAACTAATCTAATATGCAACTAAGGTTGAAAATCATGTATTGATTTTAAAAAAAGGGAAAAAAAAGAAAATCATGTATTGATTACAATAATGTTGAGAAAATGATATCAAACGTGTAATATACACATCAACATGCACAAAATAGCATGTCATCCTGTCCATAAGTTTAAGCAACTAGTTTAAGTAATTCCTTTCAAGGAAATAATATTTAAATTCTTTACTCTTTTTAGCAGCGTGGATTAAGAAATCATGGGCTCTGCAATACACTTGGATTTTTTTAATCTACATTATGAAGTAAGTAGCTTTTTCTCTACTCTTATCTGTAAAATGCTACTTTGAACTAAAATAATTTGCCAACAAATGTTAACGCTCTCTCTGTCTCTCTCTGTCTCTCTCTGTCTCTCTGTATATATATATATATATATATATATATATATATATATATATATATATATAACCGAGAGCCCCTGCTAATCTAGAATAGTGATTCTCCTAGGGCAGCTGAATCTTGTCAAAACCCTCAATCCCCACTCTGCCATCCTCGCCACATTTCTGATTCAGCAGATCCAGCGTGGTGGTGAGGGTGGTGCTATTGTTTAATAGATCCCAATCCAAGCTGACCTCATGTGTACAGAGTCAAGCTACTTCCTAGGGCTTTCAAAGCTGTAACATTTAGAAAGTGGATTGTTAGGCCTAAATTCTAAGTGCCTCTGAATGGGTTTCGTCCTCCAATTTATTGGCCACTAGTCACTATTTGTACCATCCAAGGTTCTGCCCTTCTGACAGTTTCTTAGCTACTATTGTTGCTGCTGAGAGTGGCGCAAAGACCAAATGATGAGCACTTGATACCAATGTTCACATCTACCAATGAATGCCCAAGAAGCCCTTCATGAATTTGTTTAGGGCAAAATGGCATGTGTTAATATTTAGCAAACAAAAGTACATGAGGATAAGCTATATTTTATGTTTTTGCTATTTTCAAGGTCTGGCCAATAAATAACTTTATAAAAACAACCTGAACCAGGAATGTAGATCGTGGTTTCCACTGAAGACTAATCTAATCAGATCCTCTGTTAGTGTGTCCTTGAGTGCTTCTTGTGCACATTAAAGATGAAGAATGAATGTAGTTCTATTCTCCTATGCATTGTCCCTCATGGTTTCCTCTTTTGGAATGCCTTTTCTCTCCATTTAGAGGGCAATCCTGCCTTGTGCTTCAAACCCCAGTAAGGAACAAATGAGGTCAGGAATGGTCTAGGCTAAAGTGGGCAGGATAAGGAATAGAGCCAGTGTATGGACTAGATAGTGGTTCTCAACTTTCCTAAAGCTGCTACCCTTTAAGACAGTTCCGCATGCTCTGGTGACCCCCGCAACCATAAAATTATTTCCATTGCCACGTCATAACTGTAATTTTGTTACTGTTAAGAATTGGGTGACCCATGTGAAAGTGTTGTTCAATCCCCCCGCCCCCGCCCGAGCAGTTGCGACCCACAGGTTGAGAACCACTGGACTAGAGCTTTTCACATATACATCCTGTATCTGAATTGGTTTATTGAATGGGGGGGGGATCATAAAGAGATGGTAATCGTAAAGAGATGGTAAACTTGCAATTTGTTAACCTAATTTCTTGGGAAAACAAATGCTTAAACAGAAGTACAGTAGCTATGACTGCACAGTAGAGGGGGGAAAAGCACATTTAACAGTTCTATCGGTTCATATTAGAAAATGAATAACAACATCAATTGTGAGGCTTTTTTTAAAGCTCAAAGGATGAAAAAAGAGGCAGTGAGTTGAGTGCTTCTTCATCTTGGGATGGGAATGAGGGATACAGAGGGGGGTAGATTAGGTAATTGGCAGTGACATCTGAGAGAACTGGAGTATATTTAGTGGAACAACCAAATAGCGGCATTGGAATCTGTTTTTGTTTCTTTGTTTGTTTTGTTTTTTAGCATCAAGGAATCTGAATGTAGGAACAGATTTCGAAGCCCTAGCAGTCTCTGTCTAAGTGTGGTATATGCTTTCCTGATCAAAATGTATAGCTATAACAAGGTCTCCAGATGACTTTGGGGACGATGGGTTGAAGAAGTCTGCACAAGTGTCACTCATTGACTTAAGTGCCATTTTCATGGAGACATATTGGTACTTAGATTGAGGAATGGCTTCAGAAATCCATAGCAATGCACATTTTTGTAAAATCTTTTCATTAAAGAAATGCTCCAGCAAACTTTTTGTGTTATATTTTCATGCTAGTGTGTGCTCTTTAGACGTGAACATTACTCACCACATGATCAAATATTGATTGCCAGATACCTGTCAAGTTAAGGAAAACAAGCCTTATGTTTAGTGGATCAGCATACTCTCTAGGTGATACGGATCCCCTTTGACAACTGACTGGTCACAACTGCCTTCTTTTTTTATTTTTTTCTGCCTTCTTTTCTACATGATGCACATAGAATTATCTTAGATGGAGAATAGGTCCGCCAGACATTCAATTAACCCAGATGTCACACATCTGTTCCTGACTCTATAAATACAGCATTTCTCTGGTAATTACTCTTTTGGGAACGATTTTTTTAAAAAAAAATCACATGAGCCACTGTCCAAGCAGGGCTCCGTTATAAAAGACCATTGTTGTTAGGTATTCTTAAGTCAGGTCTGACTCCTGCAAACTCTGTGCACAACAGGATGAAACACTCCTTGTTCTTGTCCCCGTCAGAGGTGCTGCCCAATGCCGCCGTCATTGTTTCCACCCATCTCCCTGAGGCTCTTCCTCTTTGCAATTGACCTTCTACGTGACCAAGTGTGATATCCTTCCTCAGAGACTGCCATCTGCTATACATCCTCAGAGACAAATTTCTTTATCTGCCTGACAGTTCATGATGCTCTCAATAGTCTTCATCATACCACAATTCAAATGCAGCAATTCTTCTCTGATAGTTCTTATTTGTTCTCCAACTTTCTCATGTATATAAGATAGAAAATGTGAAGGCCCAGGTCAGTCTCATGTCAGTCCTCAAAGTAAACTCTTTACTCTTCAACATTTTAAAGAGATCTTGTACAACAGATATGCCCAATAAAATACCATTTGATCTGTTAACTGCGTTTTCCCTGAGGGTTGGTTATGGATCCAAGTAAAATGAATTCCTTGACAACTACAATCTTTCCTACAACTATCCATCGATTATAAGGACTTTGGACCTCTTTGCTTTGAGTAAGGAGCCTTGGTGGCAGAGTGATTATACATTTGATTGCTAACTGCAAGGTCACCAATTTGATAGCACCAGCTG
Source organism: Nesogale talazaci (assembly GCA_004026705.1). Classification (NCBI taxonomy): domain Eukaryota; kingdom Metazoa; phylum Chordata; class Mammalia; order Afrosoricida; family Tenrecidae; genus Nesogale; species Nesogale talazaci. The sequence continues at coordinate 101,950 of PVJH01005415.1, read as the reverse complement.
CTCCTCGGGAATATCATGGGGTTTCTTATTCTAGAAAGAGTTACAACCTCACAAACACACAGGGGTTCCTATCCTGTACTAGGGTTTCCGTATGGCACTGTCAGCTCAATGTCAACGACTGAGTTTTACACTGAGTATTCACTCAGCCTGAATGCGGAGGTCTTAGCTACTTATCATCAAGTGACTCCAAGTCCTCCTGGCTTTCAGCAAACAAGGTTCTGCTGTGTGCATATCACAGGTTCTCCAGGAGCCATTCTTCAAACCTGATGCTGTGTTGACCTTCACATAGTCCAGTTTCTGGAATTATTTCCTCACCAAACAGATCACAAATTTCCACCATGGGGAAATCGTCTCACACAGGCTAGACTAAAAATATCTGAGTAGATAAAATAATGAAGACATACTCTCAAGGAAATCACAGCCTAGTCTAGTGGGATAGATATCACAAATCCATAAATGTAGACTAGATCATAATTAATGCATATATGTCAGGGAAGAAGCCATCTGAACCTAACTCCAACTGGGAAGGGGATTGATTACTAAAGAAGAGCTGAGAAAATTTCTTAGAAATTATGCCTAAAAGAATTCCTGAAGAAAGAGCAAAAATAATGCTTTTTATTTCTAGATTTATATAATAAACTACCCTCCAAAATTGGATATAATAACATTATATTATCTCTCATAATGCTGTGGGTCAAAACTTCAGGTTTATCTCAGCTGAGCAATTCATCTGCTCCTCAGATTTCTCAAGATTCTTAAATGCCAGTTGGTTTGGCCTATAACGCCAAAGGCTGTTTTACTGCCATGCCTAGCATCTTGGAGGGGATGACCCTGAATGTTGGATCCAACTTGCATCCTCCCCATCACCATGAAGTCTTGGGATTTTTCCATGTGCTCCTGCTAGCAAGAACAATGGATTCTTAAATGTTAGCAAACAGAGTTCCAAGAAGAAATTTTCCAAGAGATCTAAGTGGAATCTGCAAGGCTTCTTATAACTTAGCTGTAGAAATCAAGACGCATCATTTCCAGTATAATCTTAGTTACACAGAGATGGAAACTGGGTTGGATTATAAAATATTGGGAGTACTGGGAGGTGTGACATATTAGAGGCCATTACGGAGACTGGTTATCACATTAGACTTAGCGGTTTAAGGGATTTTAAAACCCATCGCCAGTGAGTCAATTCGTACTAATAACAACCCTCTCTAGAGTTTCTGAGGATGTAAAATTTCATGGGATCAGATAGCTTCATCTTTCTCCCACAAATCATTTGGTGAGAATGAACTTCTCACCTTGTAGGTAGTTAGCAGTACAAAACCTAGTCCACATATTCATGAATGATGTTCTTCATGTCCCCCCTGTCTCATCAGATCTTTTGTCATTAGTGTTGGATGCAGCAAATCTGTTAACAAGATATTCTCGAAATTCAAGTGGGATAGAGTCAAAGTTTTATTGGGCTCTTATGGATTTGTTTAAAGTTTCTTCACTAAAACCTGAACTTACATATGAGCAATTGATGCTCTGTTCCACAGTCAACCCATGACATAACTTTAGCTGCTGATATTTAGCTCCCATTGTGTCTTCCCACAGATGTAGTCAATTTGATTTCTGTGTATTCCATTGGGACAAGCCTATGTGTATAGTATGTCACCTTTTGTGTTGTTTAAAAATGTATTTGCTATGAACATGTCATTTATTTTGAGATGCTATATCATGGGATTTCCAGCTTCATTTCATCCAAGTTAATAGTTTCCAATTACTGTTCATTATTTTTGTTTCTCAAATTTGCATTTCAAACACCAATAGTCATCAATGCAGCTGAATTGCATGCTTGATCAATTTCCAACAGAAGATATTAGAATTCTTCAATTGTTTCATCCTTATCTTTTGCGGTTGGATGCAAAATTTGAATAATAATTTCCTTGAAGGAAGATAGAAAGAATTCTTTCAAACATCATTATACTTCATTGTTGATTTTACAATGTCCTTTTTCACCATGAGAGCCACTCAATTCCTCTCTATAGTGTTATTCCTGACATAGTCAATCATGAGCTTTTGGTTAAAAATGTCCAATACCAGTGTATTTCAGCTCATTAATGCCTGGGGTATTGACTTGTACGTGCTTTGTTTCATTTTTGATTACTACCAATTTTCCTAGATTCATATTTCCTAAGGTCAAATTAGTTTTCTCCTTGCTTGAGTCATGGCACATCAGCAAGTGAAGATTTCAAAGTCTCTACTCCCACAGCTTTTACCAGGCTCACGTCACTAGGGCTGACTCCTCTCTGAGAAATCTCCTGCTCAGTCACATTTCCAGTGCCTTCTGACATGATAGGCCAATTTTTGGCACCATATCTGGCAATATTATGCTTCCAATCATTAGACCTTCAGTGTCTTCCAAAGTTTTCAAGATCCACATAAGGTTTTTAGCAGCTCCATCCTCTGAAGTGAGAGGTCAAATTTCATAGACCCGCATATAGATATAAGGAAAGGGTTTAAATACAAAAGGAATGTGACACTAAGAAGGCATCCCAATCCAGTCCAGTACAAAGTCATAAGTCCAATATTAAGCCATATGCCTGAAATCAGTCTAAAAAGTCTCCTTCTGACTCAGGAAGTCACAGGTCAGTGGGTACGGAATTCTGGCACTGGCAGGGGTCTCCCCATGACGCCTCACTTCCAGGGCTCAGGGTCCATCAACAGCATGCCGCTCCAGCTTCAAAGGTCTGGCTCCATCAGGGTAAAGCCGTGTGGTCTCTCCGCCACCGGCGCCTCCAGCTTCTCGGACACTGCCATCTTGTCTTTTCCGTGACTCATCGCCTCTGAGACTAACTCCCAACAGCTGGGCAAGATAGCTTCTCATCTTCATGAGGGAAATATCGCAAGATTTCCCAGAAGTCTCAGGAGAAAGCCACGCCCATATAGAGGCCTCATTGGCTACTCAATGGCTATCTCCAGATTAACAGGCTAGACTACACCCCTATATTTCAATCATAAAGTTAACATAAGCACATGACTGCCACAATCTGCCTTTCCCCTTGAGCCCTTTATTCGGCTTTTCCATCCTTTCCCCTTTTCCTCTGCTCTCTCTTCCCCACCAACCCTCAATACTTTATAAATTATTATTGTTCTGTCATATCTTACACTGCCCGCCCTCTCCCCCAACCCACTCCTTTGATTCCCTTCTATCAAATAGGAGTTTATGTGTATATCCTTGCAGTTGGTTCCGTATCTCTACCCCACCTTCTCTCCACCATCCAGCAGCTCCAATCTCACCACTGGCCTGAAGGGGCTCATCCGTCCTGGTTTTCCCATACCTCCAGCTCCCCTTTCTACTAGTGCACATTCTCCAGGCCAACTGGACTTATAAGGTAAAGTTGGGATCATGATGGTTGCGGGGAGGAGGGCTTCAGAAACTAGAGGAAAGTTGTATTCATCATCACTTCCCGGTTGCCCCTGACTGGTCTGTCTCCTCCCCATGACTCCCCTGTAAAGGGGTGACCAATTACCCACCAGTGGGCCTTAGGTCCCCACCCTGTTCTCCCCCTCATTGGTAATGATGTGATTCTTGTTCTTTCATGCTCAAGACCTACTCCCTTCAGCCCCTTTTGATCACACAGGCTGGTGTGCTTCTTCCATGTGGACTCTGCTGTTTCTGCGCTGAATGGTGACTCATTTATCTTCAAGTCTTTGAGACTCCAGACATTCAATCATTTGGTACCTGGGCACCATCGTTTCTTCTACTCTGTTTGCGTCTGTATCCATTTGTCTTCAGAGATATCGGGAGTTAATTGGTCCATTGATTTTGACTTTTGTTCTTTGATACCGAATACCTGATTGTTTCAGCACCTCATGATCGCACAGGCAAGTGAGCTTCTTTTGTGGTTGGTTTTGTTGCTCCTGAGCTAGATGGCTGCTCATTTATGCTCAAGCCTTTAAGACCCCAGATGCTATATATCTTTTGATAGCTGGGCACCGTCAGCTTTCTTCACCACTCTTGTTCATGCTCCCACATGTCCTCAGTGAGCACCTTGGGAATGTGTGCACACAGAGGTATGTGTGTTTTTTCCACCCCCGTTTGATGACTATTGCCTAGTCCTTTTACCACCTTGTGGCCACGCTTGCTGTTGTGTTTCTTCTTTGTGGGTGTGGTCTCTTCTCAGGTAAATGGTCTATTGTTTATCTTCAGACTTTGAAGACCCCAGATGATATAGCCTTTGATAGTTGGCCACCATCAGCTTTTGTCACCACATTTGCTTATGCACCCATTTTATTTCTGTGATTGTGTTGGGCCAGTGAGCTTCATGGAATACCAGATTCATAGAACAAAGTGTTCTTGAATTAAGGGAGCACTTTGGTGAGCGCCCAAGGTCCACTTGCTTGACCAATGGGTAAGTTCTTAAATGTATTCCCTCCTTATAAAAGATAATTGTATCTATGTAAGAACATAACTATGTTTAGACCTCTGCAAGTATCCTTGGCCTTCTCTTTTTCCTCTATTTCCTTCCATCTCCCTCCTGTCCCACCATCATGTTCCATCTTTATTGATGTTTCAATGTTTTCTCAGAGATTAATTAACCTTGCTTAATCCCAAACATCTTAAAAAACATTTCAAAAGATGTTGCCTCCTTCCAGTTGTCATTAATTTATGATATTTTGTAAAATGAGAGAAATACCAAGCAGTAGCATTTATATAACATTATTCTACTGTCACACAAATTATCAGATACTCCTACAGAAAACAACCTTAATGGCAATTCAAATGAAGGAGCAATGTGTGACTATACTGGAGAAGGTTATTACATTGCTGACGGTTAGTAAACCAGTGAAGGAATTTATCCAGTATTATTTCTTTAAGTAGTCACTTTTGATAGTTTCTATCGAGCCCATGTTGACCCAGGCCAAGTGTTTTTAGACACTTGTGATTTTTACTCTATCCTTTTGAGGTGCACAACCTCTGTCAGAGGCCACATAAGAAGGACCCAAATTGAAAGCCACCCTATCTGAACTGGATTTCACCTTAAACTCATGTGCAGCAAATTAAATTACCTCAAATTACCTTTGAAATATCCTAATGGCAGAAGAAGCAAATGACAAGTATCTCAAGGTAATGGAGATTATTGGCTTTTGCCTCTTATCTCTTGCTTTGAAGGTGTCCAATGAATGGTGGCCTGAAATTAACATTTATTTAATATTTGCATAGTTTTATTTCTTTTTATGACATGTGCTAGTATAGCAGGCACGTTTCTTCCTCTGTAGATAAATGAGTGTTATGGAAATTTTTGTCCTTGTGCCAACCCTCATTGTGTAATTAGTGTCAAGTCACTTAAAGTTTCAATCCGTTCAAGTCATCAATGCATGATGTGACCTACAAATATGCCTTATCCATGTATAATTTTCTTTTCCGAACAGTGTTTTAAATTCTGTACTATTCATGAAATCAATATACAATCAATATCATTACTTTATACCCCATATAGATTATTCATAAAGTTGTCCAATGAAATGGCAATAACATCTCTGAAGTGGACCAGGATATATGAAACCATATATATATATATATATATATATATATATACACACACACACATATACATATATATATTGAGTTTGAATTCAATCATAGCCGTAGTCTAAGTATAATTGCTTCTTATGACATGGCCTTTCTCCATACTTGCTCTCATGAAAGACAGCGAAGATATGGGAGCAATAGTAAAGTAGAGTGAAGAAATAAAATTGTGCCTGACTATCAGAAAGAACAGCACCTGGGCTTTTAGAAGCTTCCCTTAAAACAGGAACCATATTAATTAGGGGACAAATAAGTCAACGTGGAAGAAGCACACCAGCCTGTATTATCCAAGAACTGTAAATAATAAAATTTAAATCCAGATGATTGAACTCTATTAGAGCTTACATTCTAAACAAATGGTTTGCAGAAGGCCATAGATGGCATGATAAGTTTGCAAAAGAAGGGTCAACAGTATTACCCTATTCAAAGAACCAAATTCATCTTTTTATATTTTTCAACTTTGTAGAATTCATTATTTCTACTCTAATCTTTATAAATTTTTTTCTCCAACCTCATACTAAAAGATATATTTGAAAAGAATAGAGATTCAGCATTATATCAGAATACAAGACTAGTATATGGAAATCAACCAGATTCCTTTATGCTAATTAAGAGAGTTCTGAAAAGGAAATCAAGAAAATAGTACAATTCACAATGACCACTCAAAACGTGTGAGAGTTAGTGAAAAACTTAATCATAGAAAGATTTGTACAAAGAAAAGTGTGCAACACTACTGCAAGAAAGGAAAAGAGACCCACAGAAATATTTTGTGTTCAGGAGTGTTGTTGTGGCTATGTGCCACAAAGTCAGTTCTGACCCAGAGCAACATGATGCACAACAGAATGCGACACTACCAGGTCCCGGACTATCCTCACGATCGTTCTTATGTTTTTGCACATTGTGGCAGCCATGGTGCTGGTCCATCTCTTTGAGGGCATTCCTCTTCTGTACTGCCCCTCCAATTTTCCAAGGATGATGTCCTTCTCTAAGGACTGGTCGCTCCTGACAACATGCCCTAAGTATATGAGATAAAGTTTCACCACTCTTACCCCCTAAGGAGCAATCTGGCTGCACTTGTTCCAAGACAGATTTGTTTGTTGTTCTGGAATTCCATAGTACTTCCCATGCTTTTCAACACTTTAAAAGAAGTATTGTGTAGTAGAGTTACCCAATATCCATGCATCTTTTGATCACTTGATTTTCTCCATTAATTATGATGTTACTTATTGGCCCAGTTGTGAGGATTTTTGCTTTCTTTACAATGAGCTGCAACCCATAGTGAATGCTGCAATCTTTGTCCTTTATTAGAAAGTGTTTCATGTTCTCCTCACTTCCAACAAGTAAGGTTGTGTCATTGCATACTGCAGGTAGAAGTGATGGGAATAGTGCTATTGATGGATAAGAAAGTTAAGGATTACAAAAATGCTAGTGCTACCGATAGCAAATTATAAATACAACACAATTGTGGCCCAAATCGTAACTCCATTCTTTAAAGAAATTGGGGTTAAAACCAAATTGCTAACTTCACATAGAAGAAAGAAGAGACCCAGGATAAGCAAAGACTTTTTAAGGAGAATAAAATAGGAGACTTCTCACTTCTTGACCTCAAAACCAATAGATTCTGATTCACAGTTGCTAAAATACTCTGGCACTGGTACAGTGATAGTACATAGACCAAAGGATCAGAATAGAGGACTCAGAAATAAATCCATTCACCTATAGACAACTTATGTTCAGCAAAAGTCTAGAGAATTTTAAATGGGAAAGAAATAGTGTCTGCAACAAACGGTGTTAACCAATTTGGAACTTCATCTGCTGATAAATGAAATAGGACCTGTACCTCACATCACTCCATGTTAAAAAAAAAAGAACTCAAGAGGGATCAAAGACTTAAGTGTGTAAATCCCAGACCTATAAACATCGTCAATGAGAACGTAAGGATACATGTAAGCACTCGATTACAGGGCATAGATAAACCATCAAATATAATAAAAGAAGCACACAGTAGAAGACAAAACAGTTTAGTAGATGACTGGGAACTACTAAAATTAAGACACTATGTTCATGAAAAGACTTCATCAAAAGAATAAAAAGAGAACCCAAGGAGTGGGAAATTTATTTTGACCATGACACAACAGATGTTACTAATCTCTAAAATCTAAAAACAACAACAAAGCGTGAAACTTCAATGACACAAAGATACATAAACCATCTAAAAATGGGCTAAGTTATGGGTACTATAGAAAAAATGTCCAGAAACCACGTAATGCCAGGCTACCAGAAAGCAGAGCATCTTGAGGTCTTAACAGCTTGACTTCCACAAACAGCCCTCTAAGTGAGCCATCAATTAAGGCTACATGAAGGAATCATATCAGCCTGTGGGATATAAGGATTTTAAATAGTAAAATCCAAATCTGAAGGAGGGAATGATTTTAGAGCTTAAATTGTGAACACTTCATTTGTGAAGGGCTAGGGAAGATGATGGAAGCCCAATATTCATTTATTGGAAATTCACATGGAATAAACTTCCAGTGAATCTTTTCTGCACATAGTTCAGTGATGTGAATAACCTTGCTATCAAAGAGAGAACACTAAAATGTCTATTATGGAAGATGTAGTTAGCTTAAAATTATCATTTGATTCCCTTTTGACTCAATTTAAAGTTGCTTATGTTTAATATTTCTCCTTTCTTTTCTATTGAGATTATTCTATGTGTTTTATGACTTTATGTATATGAGATCCAGGATAGGTATGTCTATAGAGATAAGTATATTGTGGGAGAGATAGAAGAGAGTGTGGAATACAAAAAGCTAACACTAATCAGTATGAGAAAAAAGTAAATGTTTTGAAATTGCGGGGACAATTGCAGAAACCTTAATATGACTGAATGATCAAATTGTATGCTATATTAAACATAAGTCAATAAAATTACTTTAAAAAAGAGTTGGCAAAAGACAGCTCACATTCATAATGAAGACAGAAGGTACACGTATCACAGTAAATAATTGGGCAAAATCAATCATTTCAGTAGGTCACATATGATCCAGAGCTATAGTATGGAAGGAAGAACTTTAATCTACATAGAAGCCATTGATGAAAAACAAGGCATAAGTTCTCAGTAAACAAATTCAATGTTAGAAGTGCTAACTTATCTATGTCAAGAAATTTGAAAATCTGCCCAAATGGAATAGATCTATTTTTGTCTCCATTCCAAAGAAAGGGATCCATTAGAATGGAAAAATTAATGATCAATATCATTAATATCATTTGCAAGTAAAATTTGGCCGAAGATTATTCAAAAGATATTGCAGCATTGAATCAACAGGGAACTGCCAGAAACTTGAGCCACATTCACAAAAGAACATGGAACCAGGGATATAATTAATGATATCTGATGGCTCTTTCCTGAAATCAGAGAACACCAAAAATATTTACTTATATTTTATTGAGTAGACAAAGGCAAAAAACTTGGTAGAACATAGCAAATTATTAAAAGCACAAAAGAGAATGGTGTGTTAGTCTGAGTTGAATATAGAAACAAATCCAGATTTATATCTATATACTTTCTATAAAAGAGGAATTGTACATTGAGAAAATATCCTAGCCTAATCCAGATCAAATCCATACTTCTGACATTAGTCCATCTGTCCGATACTAGTCCATAAATATTCCTTTGGACTCACACAGCACATGCAATGATGACAAGCGTGGAAAGATAACAGGATATAGTGTTGAAAGTCTTGTGGCTCCAGTGATAGTGGAAGCATGTCAACACTGGTGTGGGACTTCATGTGTCTCCTTGAGCACTATGAGTTTCTCAACAGCAGGAAAGGGACAGCAGAAACAGTGGCTCTGGACTCCAGTGAACTATTTATCTCTGTTGGACCTCCAAAGGAGATCATTAATCTACTACCTGATAGACAGGCTAGATTCCACCCCTTTCCTCAAGTTGACAGGAGATTATGTAACTGCCTAAAAGCGGGTATTGTGGAACATTGGATTGTGCTCATGTGGAATTTATACATAGACAAAGAGACAGTCATTCAAGCAGAACAAGAGACTAGTGAATGGCTTAAATCAGGAAAGATATGTGTCAAGGCTGTATCATTTCACTTTATTTTTTTTGTGGGCATCACTGCCTCTGGTGGTCGTGGGCGCTATCCAGTGCCGCTTCTGACAGCCGCCACTGGATTTGAACCGCCAAGCCCACGGGCTGCAGTTCCGCACTCAACCACTTACACCACCGGGGCTCAGCCCTATTTTAAAAAAATTCTACGCTGGACAAATAATCCAAGAAGTTTAACTATATGAAGAACTTGATAACAGGATTGGAGGATGGTTTACAAACAGCCTGCTATGTACAGATGTGACAAGCTTGTTTACTGCAGGTGAAGACTTGAAGCACTTCCTGGTGAAGATTAAAGAATACACACTTCACTGAAAACAAATCTGCTAGGCAAGGCCTTTTTAAAGTGTGGAAGTCCCAGGCTGTCACGTTGAGCACAAAGGTGTACCTGATCCAAACCATGGAATTTTCAATTACCTTCTATGCATGTGAATGCTGGACGGTAAATCAATAAGGCTTAATAAGAATTGGAACCATTGATTTCTGGTGTTGGTGAAGGATATCAAATCTACTGTGTGTTCTCAGAATAAATAAAAAATCTGCATCAAAGGAAGTGCTCACAGAAGGGACCTAGAAGTTAAAATGCTGAGATTTTGTCTTTCTTCCTTTAGGCATGTTTTCAGAAGAAGAACATTCCGCTTAGTAAACTAGAGGTTAGCAATAAAAAACCCACAAGTAGAGGACCTGATACAGAGTCTACCCAAGGATTCCAACAAAGCCAGGATTATAAGGATGATGCAGGAGCAGGCAGAGAGTTGTGCTGTTGTACATAGGGTAATTATAAGCCTGAACCAATTCAATTGCAATTGAATTCTGTCTGATCTGGTATGGTAGTAGGTCTGTGAGATGAGGAGAGGGATAGTGTGAGCATTTGTTAGTGCCCTGGGCAACACTAACTCTAGTGACCATAGCTGTTTCAAATATAAAATGAAAACACTAGCTGTCTGCCTACTAGATATTCCAGTACTGGTTCTCATCCCTAAGTGCATTAACCTTGAACAAAGCACTTCACTCCTGTAAGCCTCAGCTTTCTTATTTATGAAATGAAAGTTGGAATAAACATATCTGCCTCATAAGGGTGTTGTGAAGATTCAAATAACTAAGCCAGTGTAACATTAAGTGTATTAGTCTGTTTGAATCAGAATGGCTATTGAGAAATAAGATACATTCTTGAAATTGGTAAAGGAGCATTAGAGAGACTAGTTTTGAAGAATTGGCAATGCTATGTAAAACAAATTTTAAACATTCTAAAAAATGTAGACATGAGAAAAGGATATCTGAGAAAATTGTTATAGCTACTCTGACACAATGGTTACAGCAATGGGTTCAAACAGAAGACTGTGAAGATGGTGCAGCATCTTCTGTCACTAGGAATCAAAATCGACTATCGGGCACCTAACAAAAAGAATAGTAATATCTTTAAAAGATGAAAAAGAAATGGACTCCCTAGAAACTCGGTTGTATGTTACCTACACAATAGAAAGGTTCCAAAGTCATGGATAATCAGGAGTTCATTTGACTCCTATTTTCCAAATATCCAGGAAGACCATCTGCACACCATTCATTTCAGATGAGAAGAAACACAAAGAAAAAGACGTGGAACAAATACAGAAGGCAAAGATAGACACACCCAGTCTGACATTTTCTAAAGACCACTCCCTATTTACTGACTTTCTCCAAGTCTATGGATGCCAGCAGCTTAACATAGTACAGGATAATGAAGGAAAGAATCAGATGAGGCTTTTAACCAGACCGGGTTCCTTGGGCATGGAGGCAAAGTTCAGGAAAATGCCCTATGCATCATTTGCTGTTGATGTCAGAATAAGGCCCCGTCGCCGCCCCCAGTTACTCTTAGCTTCCTCCCTTGTTTTTAAGTTCTAGCTGTGAACTGGAGGAGTAAAGTAGCTAATTACTCACCAAGGGAACTACAAGAAAACTCAAAAGTCACGTAAAGCTTAAATTAATATACTCAGAGAAATGATGTGCTGTCCTCCTGGGACATAGCATTCTTTATAAAATTCTAATTTCTTAAGCAAACTTTCTCATACCAGAGCAGTAACGAGTGCATTTAAGTGTCTCCATCTTTTCTATCTCCATTATTTCCCAACGCTATTTTTTCACTTTAAAACTAAGGAATACTTCAACGTTTTTATAAACTAGACAACCACTCTTGTGATGTTCAACTGAGTAGCTCAAAGATTCCCTCAGGCTATTTCAGCACTGTTGCCCCTGATCAACTAATTAAAATGAAGCTAGACAAAGACCAGCTTTCCACATCTGGCCTCCCAAGAGAAGACAGCCAGAAGGTGGGGCCTCTGTCCCATCAACTTACTGACTTCTTAGGTAATTGGAACTACTCACTTATATTTATGTTACTAGGTTATGTATTTTCCAAAGATGATCTATAAATTTTGAAAGCATAATGAGGGTTGATTTACCAAACTGGCTTCTTCAAGTAACATAAATTTTAGAAGCATTACACATTCTTATATAACACACAAAACAATTTAATTACAGAAAAAATTAAGCCTCCATTTCCATATTTCAAAAATGACTATAACTTTTAAAGTGAAATATTTAGAACTTACAGAAAACATCTTAAAGACATAAGCTTTTAGTGTTCTTTGTAATCACTTTCTCAGATGTATACATTTACAAAATACTAAAGTGCAAACCAGATATCCAAGACACTATGATCATTCACAATCCCTAGAATACAGATATCCATGGAAAATTTTCCATTATGTCTGTAAAAAATAGAATTTCTACATACCACTCTGAATTCCTTAAGGACATATTTTGTGGTTACATTCTGACCTGTTTAAAAGCCATCATACCTCATCAGCTTAGACCCTTGGGGCACTTACTATCACTTCATAACTTTAGTCTTGAAAATCCTGTCCCAAACAGGGTTGTTTTGTTACTTTGGTAACATGGCAAATGCATGATCCTGCTATGCAGACCTATGTCACCAGATGGCAGTTGTATGCCACAACCCCTTTTTATTTGAACTATAATAAACTGAGACTTGTTTGATTGAGATAAGAAACAAACATTCTTTTCCCCTTGTTTCTATGAAAAGCATATTATAAACTTAACTAATAGCTAAACCAAAAGATAATTGTTTAGAGAAAATGTTAAACAATTGAACTCCAAAGTGCAATACTATTTCCCATCTCTCAAGGGTTAGCACACAACAAAAGAAGATGATTAAAAAGAATTGCTATTAGGGTTCCAGTTCTTACAAGCTTGAGTTTGTTCTAAATAATACATGTTTAAACATATCTGTGGGCTGATCCGCGGTGGCGGAAGTGGTTGAGTGCGGGACTGCGGGCCACGGGCGGTTCAAATCCAGCGGCGGCTCTCAGGAGGAGCACTGGGTAGCGCCCATGACCACCAGAGGCAGTGATGCCCAAAAAAAACAAAACAAAACAAAAAAAGAAACATATCTGTATGATCAGTGGATAACTGCAGATGAGTTCTTTTAGTAATACATATTTGTGCCAAGTGGAGAAGAATTCTGAAATCACAGTTAATATAACACTTTAAACAAAATGCAGGTGGCAATCTCCCCAAATCATTGAAGCATTCCGTCATGTTTTAAAGGAGGTTTCTTTTTAAAAATCTCTGTTTTTAAGATAAAGTAAGTGTTTTAAGGAAGGTCAGAAAGACCTCAAATATGAAGCAAGAGGTGGAAGAGTGTCATCCAACCACGTCAGTAGAATAAGACCATAGAATTGCAGTGGATGTGATAAAACTACGAAAATTTGAATTAGGACCTGGCCTGGCAGTTACAATTTGAATTGAATATCATGTCATGAGGGGAAGTACAGATTGGGTATACAAAACCCATCAGCTCCCCATATTTCCCCGCCTGACCTCTCTGCTCCCCCTCCCCATTGAATCCTTAGAAAATTACAAATTGTCATTACTTTATCATCATACACTGTTCAGTGTGTCCCTTCACTCACTTCCCTGCTGTCCGTACCCAATAGAGGAGGTCATGTGGAAATCCCTACAATAAGTTCCCCCTTTCTACTCCACCTTCCCTCCCCCCCCCTGGTATCATCATTCACACCGCTGGTCCTGAACGGATCATCTGTCCTGAACTACCCCTGTTTCCAGATCCAGTGTACAACCCTGATCTAGCTGGATTTGTAAGATAGAATTGGGATCATGATAGTGGGTGGGAGGAAGCATTGAAGAACTAGAGGAAAGTTGCATATTTTCATTGTTGCTATACTGTATCTTGACTGGCTCCTCTCCTCCCGACAACCCCTCTGTAAGGAGCTGTCGCTTTACCTATTGATGGACTTTGTATGTAGTGATCATATTAGGAGTTGTATGAGTCCCCAATAAAATGATTTAAAAAAATCTTTTAAGTAAAAATGTTTGGGAAATGATGATTGAATATGTACAAATATACTTGATTGAATTAATTTATGAAATGTTTTAAGAGCTATAAAGAGCCCCCAATAAAATGACTTTAAAAAATAAAGCTTTCAGGTAGTAAGATGGCAAAAGCATTGCAAAAAGGTGAGTGACCTGAAAGAGCTGATCTTTCCAGCATTCTTGCAAGCAAGTTCAAAGATAATAAAGATGATTTTGCGGAAGGAATCATAACCAGAAATAAGTCTTGGATCCATCAATAAATTCAAGAGAGCAAAGTATAGTGAAATCAGTAACTTCTGGGAGGATCTGCTGGGCCCGTTGGATTCAAGGAAAATAATCAATTCAGGGTATGACAAGTGTTTGGGGAATTCCAAAGACATAATATTGATAGATTTTCTTAGAAGACCAAGGGGCTTATTGTGAAGAAGTTATAAGGCAATTGAAAGATGCACTAGTGAGGAAAAGCCAGAAAAACTGTGCCAAGGAGTTACCCCCCTCCAACAATGCACCTGTCTGTTCTTGGATGGCAGCAAAGACTACCATAGGAGAATTTCACTAACTGTACTCTATCCATCTTATATCCCAGATCTTGTCTCTTCACACTTCTCTGTGTTCCCCAAAGTCAAACCACATTGAAAAGGAACTTCATTTGTGTCTCTCGAGGCTATTCACACAGACATTTTAATTTTGTGTAAAATCAATATCAAAGAATTATTTGGGGGTTGTTAGGTGTCATCAAGTCTGTACTGGCCCATAGTGCCCTCATGCACATCAGAAGGAAACACTGCTCTGTCCTGCGCCACCCTCACCACTGTTCCTAGACTCAAACTCATTGTGGCAGCCACTGTGTCAATTCATCTCACTGAACTCCTCGCAGATCCTCTACCTATCAAGATGTCCTTTTCCAGGGACTGGTCTCTCTTAGCAAGCTGTCTGACTCATGTATGAAGTGTCACCATCTTTGCTTCTAAGGAACATTTCTGTCCAACAAATCTCCTCTAAGAAAGATTTGTTTGTCTGGCAGGCCAGGGTACTGTCAATATTCTAACCAACAATTTAAAACAAATGCAACGAATCCTTTACAGGCTTTCTTCCTCATTGTCTGGCTTTCCCGTGCATATGAAACCATTGAAAATGCTGTGGCTTGTGTCAGGGACCTGGGATATCCTTGCTCTTTGACAATTTCATTAGATAGTGTGCATCTGATTTGCCTCAGGCAACACGTTGTTAAAGTGATGGAAACACTGCTTTCAGAAGCATATAGCCAGACCTAAATGGAAAACCATACAGATCTATGTCGAGAAATAACAGCTCTACATTTTGCTTAGTAAATGTTTGTATGAATTTTTAGAAATATCTTTTTTACTTACCCTCATATTATACTACAGTCTTAGGACATGTTCTTCCAGATTTAATTTTTATACTAATTTAGTCTTCTTCTTAACCATCTCTCCTTCCTTTGAACTTTTCAAGAATTTAATCTACCCACATGGCAAGAATATTACAATTAATTAACGGGAAGACATTGTTTTAGGTCTCTTTGTCTCCTTGCGTCTTTCTACTTCTCCCTAAGTTAAATTCTCCATATGCTGTGTATGAATATTTAGCATTGTTCAATATGCAATGTAGCTTTGTTGTTCCTTTTATTTTAGCAACTTCAGTTTGCTTTATTGTTTTCTTGGCATGACCAACTATCTCTTGTTTTTCTATAAATTCCCTGCCAACAAGAGAGGTTCCTATTTCTTAGCCCATCTCTCAGCAAAATAAACATCGTGCAGAACAGGTCATTTCAATTTTTGAGAACATTCTGCCAATTATTTCTAATTCTCAACTCCATTAAGATGCAAATAGATATCTCTATTTTACAGATCAAGAAACTGAGGCATCGTCAGTCAGGCATAGTCAATGAAAGCAATGCAGCCAGCTTTCAAACACAAGCCTTTCAGCAACAAAGTCTGTGTGTGGCTTTTCTCATACCTTGTCTCCAAGAAAACACTGGCTTGGTACAGTCAGACAGGTATGAGAGTTTGGACTACTTTTAAAAAGAACAAAGATGCATTTCTTCTAAAAGAATGTATCACTTGAGTTTTTCCCTTGAAGTGGCTTCACTCCTTCAATCTCTTTCTGATTTAGTGCAGTTTGACTATGAAATTCTTACAGCTCCATCTCTAATCTTTAGTTCTCAGGTTAATGCTAGCATGTCTCTAAGAACTGTTTTCTTCCTGATGACCTTGGCAGGAAAAGGGTAACCCCCTCATCAACTCAATCTGTCCAGGTCGCCAAAGCAAGGGAAGGCGCCTCCGTGTTTGCTTCAAATATCTCTCTATGTAAATCCCCTAAGCCCAGTCAAAGGGACTTAGACAGGAAAGCAAATGTCTTCTTTGCTTGCTGAGAAGACAATTTTCCAAGGAGCCAGGGATTTTAGAGGCTGCCCTTAGCCCAAGAGTCACTGAACAAGTAAATGAATCAAGAACAGACAAGGAACAAGTAGCTAAGGGAATTTTCAGCTTGATCTAAAACAAACGAACAAAGAAGAGAGAAGATATTTGCAGGAGAAAAAAGTAACCTTTGGATTTCCAAAGGACTGGGTCTCAACAAAATTGTGAAGGAGGTTGTCTGTTTTGCCTGTCACTCTCTCTGCACTCAGCTCCCCTCCCATCCTTCTACTCCTCCACTCTAATTATTCCCAGAGCTAATAAATATTTGTTGGTTGAATATATGCATGCCAAACCCTCAAAGCATGAAGCTGCCTCCTTGCTGCCACCTCTTTAAATTTTATCATGTTCAATAGCACCCTCCCTGCCCAAGCCAAAATGTGTTTCTTCCTAAGACTCCAATCAAACTCACTTTACCAATTTGTCCAACAAAGATATTGATGTCCAGTAAGGATTTAATGCATTATGCCAGATAATACATTGACATTCGGCTGGACCTTCAAAACCTTACATGTGTCCCCTCCACTAATTTATCTTTCCCTTCTTCTTCTGTGAACCTGGATATTTCCTCATGGTGTTTTTATATCCTCTTGAACAGCAGGAGAAATAAAAGTTTTACTACACAAGATAAAGTGCTAATAGGCATAAGAGATGTGGCATCTGTTTATATAGGTGGATTATTATTGGGCCATTAGTTGTAAGCCTGAGACTCTCTAACTGGAAGGGATTACTATTAAAATTAGCATATTATTAAAAATCAAATGAAATACAATATGATCGTCTTCAAGTCATCAAACTCTGGCCATTTACAGAGAGCTGAAGGAAAGACCTCAAAGAAATATCCTCAAGATATAAGGCAGAACAATACCTAAATGATGCAGGAAGAACGAAAAGATGCCTGACTCACAGAAACACTGACACGCCATGGCCATAATTCAAACCCAAGTCATTGTCACCAGTCTGCTTCTAAAACATAGTGACCCTGAAGGACAGAGAAGGACTTTCCTGTAATCTATCTGAAGCTGTCTGTCACATCTTTCTCCAGAAGCGAAGCTGGTGGATTTGAGTGGTTGACCTCTCTAGTTAGCAGCACGTCACCAGTGCTTCCATAGTCACAGCATATGCATCCATCCTTTCCCATGTGCGCTAAATGATTCCAGCTGAGAAGCCATTCCGAGTTCTATGGCTTGTGACATTGTACTGACTCAGCGAGGCCATTTGCCATTAAGTGTCGATTTGAACCTTAGAAAAAAACAGCTTTCTAAAACCACCTTAAAACCACACTGAGGCCTAATAGTCACCTTCCTAGGCATTTTGACTTAGGCATGATTCTTTTGAAGTATCTCTGTCCAATTAATTTCCAGGAGCAAGACGGCCCGAGAAGCGTTGTAACATTTTTGTCTTTCTGGAGCTGTGGGTTAGAAGTTGGGGTGCTAACTGAAAGGTTGACGGTTGAAACT
Source organism: Nesogale talazaci (assembly GCA_004026705.1). NCBI lineage: Eukaryota > Metazoa > Chordata > Mammalia > Afrosoricida > Tenrecidae > Nesogale > Nesogale talazaci. The sequence continues at coordinate 83,968 of PVJH01005415.1, read as the reverse complement.
CACCGGCCACAGAAAAGGAGAAAGATGAAACTGTCTTCTCCTGTAACAATTTACAGTCAGAAATTCTATCTCCAGTTGCTATGAGGGATTAGTCAAAGTGCTATAGCATGTTATAGATTGCATATCCAATGAGCCTTGGTGAAGGAGTGGTCCCCCTTTGGTCTGTTCGAAACCACCAGCTGCTCCTGATGAGAAAGATGGCACTTTCTACTCCTGTGAAGAGCTATAGCTTCAGAAACTCACAAGGATCGTTCTGCCTTGTCCTGTGGGGTCTCTAGGATTCAGCCTAGACTGGATGGGAGTGAGCTTCACTTGTTTTTTTATATTCGATAGACTTCCATCAATTCCTATTACTGACTTAATAACACAATGATAAGGGTGAAGACGGGAGAAAAAATGGACGAGCCATTATTGATTAATATTTCCAGAATACTGAATTCTATCACTTCCTTGTGACTGCATTGGAAATAGAATTAAGACTGCATCGACTACCCAAATGGTAACTTCAACAATTATTTTACAGTGCTTCATTGGGTTGCAGTTCTGAAATGATGATTTGGGACACGAGTGCATCACACGATACTTAAAGCAATATTTAGAACACTGGTTCTCAATTTGGGCCAAATGAAGTTAGGGCAGGGGAGATTTGGGGACAGGGGAAACACACAGAATAATTACCTGCTATGTTACACTTTATCTCTCCATACCACACAGGCATTGCAAGTACAGATGTGCGCATGTGTCTTAACCAGGCAACCATGTTGAAATTCCTTTAACAGCCTTTCTAATGGCGCAGTGGTTGAGTGTGGGACTGCGACCTACAGGATTGGGGGTTCATGTACAGCAGCAGCTGTCCAGGAGCAAGGCTGGTCCTCCAACTCCCAGCAGGTTGCAGTGATGCCCACAAAAAATATTTACTTACGTGGTAACTTTCTCCTACAATACTGAGTACAGTCTTTCACACAGAAGAAAATCTCAACACGCTTTTAAACTTATTAATTTTTTCTGTGTTACCCACTGTACTACAAAAATTGGGAGCATACAATGAAATTTCCCAACTCCAAGTTCTCCTTCAGAAAGCCAACATTTCTGGGCCTCACTGTGTTTTACTTATTTGGAAATTATTTTAATATAAATCAGCAACTGGCATTAGATGAAGAAGATATTGATCAGAAGAGTAAAGATGGGAGTTGATTCCCTGTAAAGGGAACACAGCAAAACAAAACCAGCTACAATGGAATCCATTTCTATGCGTCACAACCCCAGGTGTTTCAAAGTTGAGATGTTCTCCATAGATTTTTCCACCTCAGGACTCATTCAGAAATCAATTGCAGGTCATTCCCCCAGGTGCCATTAGGTGGGTTCAAACTGTTAAACTTGAAGTTCTCAGGGAGAACGCTGAGGCAACCGTAACTCAGCGACCCTGTGTGGGTTTCAGAGAGTGTAAGTGTCTGAAAAGTACTAGAAAGTCCAGTCTTTGTCTGGGGGCTGGATGGTGGTTTCAAACTGCTGATCACGGGGATCGCAGTGTGACACATAACCATGACACTAGCGGAGTTATAAGACAAAAGGAAGGGAAAGAATAAACAAGAAAGAAATATGGGGAAATGGATCTGACCCCTGCAAAAACAAAAAGCAAAACAATTCATAAAAGTAAAATAGATGCATGATTTGTTTCTCAAGGAATACTAAAAGAGTTATATGTGGATTATACAAGCACAACCTTTAATTTGTCCTGATATAACCCGAAGTCAAGGGCATGTTGTTTATGTTTGTTTTAGAGAATCTGAGGAAGCGTCGATTTCTTTATTTAATTGGAATTTCTCCTCATCCCACTACCTCTGCTCCCTACACCACTTCCTGGTTATACTTTGCTCCAGAGCACTTAGTAATACATCGTTGACTATGCATATTTACTTATTTGTTTGGTTTATTGTCTTTTTGCCCTCCTAAAATATAAATTGGAAAAGGAAAATCATGTTTCTTGAACTGGTAACATATAGTTTTTCGAAAAGTAAAATCACTGTTTAATTTAAAATATTAGAATAAATACATTGGAGATTTTATTTAATTTATTAATGAGAAAATTACAGACGTGTTACTACTAGTTAAAAAGAGACTCCAAAGAATACACAATCAACCCTTCTTATCCTTGGGTTCTGTATCCACAGATTCACATAGCCACAGATAGAAAAATATTCAGAACAAAGGAGGAATTAGGTGGCCAGGCAAGCCCTCAAAGACAAAAAGGGAGCATAGAGTACTATACCCATAACCTGCCAGGCTGCTACCTGCATAGTCATTTGTCCAACCCATTGACTCCAAAGGGGAAAGATGAGGGTATCTGCTTCCACTGGCTTCCTGTCACAGAAACCCTGTGAGTGGTTGCAGAGAGTTGGAACAGACTTATTGCCAGTGAGCTTACAAGTTACAACGTATTTGAGGCAAGTACTGAGTATTAGTACTAACCCAGAGATGGATTTGAAGTTTGCAAAAGTTATATGCAGACTTTGAATAATGATGAAAAATTGCTGATTTTCTTTTCATAGGGGAAGGGGAAGTCCTGAAATCAACTGTCCATGAACAATAAAAGAGAACTATAAATGTATAGATCACAAATATTGAAGCAAATGGCAGAGAAAACTTTGTACCATGGGGAAAGGAGAATTGTCCATCCACCAAATAGTTTAATATTTACTGTATAGAAGCAAATATCATTTTTCATGTCCCTTTTTAGCCTGCATTAGTCTGTCATTTTGCAATACTACAGTGGCTTACAAAGAGCCCTGGTGTCGCAATGGGTTAAGTGTTGGTCTAACTGCATAACTCGCAGTGAGAATCTATGGGTCACTCTGAAAGAAAAAAGATAGGACTCCCTGCTTCCATAACGATTTATAGCTTAGGCTGAGCCCTGGTGGCGTTGTGGTTGTGCCCGGGACTACGGCCCATTGAGTTGGAGGTCCAAATCCAGCAGCAATGCTGGGCCTCCTACTCCCTCCACCAGAGGGCACTATTGCCCAGAAAAGTGAAAAAAAAACAAAAAAATTTCTTGCTTGGAAAGCTCAAATGCACTCCTGATCTGTCGTACAGAGTTACTGTGAGTTGGAATGGATTTGGTGGCAGTGAGTTTGGAAGGAATGGCTGGTATGATTTTGTTATAGCTGGAAACCTTCCCACCAGTATTTCGGATACCAACAGGATCTCGCTCTCATGGACAGGTTTCAGAGGGGCTTCCAGACTAAGACAAAGTAGGAAGAAAAACCTGTTGATCTACTGGGGGGGAAATGAGCAACCAGAAATCATCAGAATGGGCATGTGGACATTTCTTAATATGAGGTCAGAAAACAATTCCCTCAGGTTAAAAAGAACTCAAAATGCAATTGGAGAAGAGCTGCCTCCACAAGTCAAATTCCCTTCAAAACAAGGATGAAGAAAGGCTTTCAGGACCTTTGTTTTCCTGTGCGACATGACTCAAAATGGTTAGAGACCATTGCAAACATCCGTTCATAATTCAAAAGTATAATGTACTAAGTTTTAATCTAGGAAGTCATCAAAAATGAAATGAAACTCATAAAGATCAATATTTTAGGCATTAGTGAGCTGAAACGAGCTAGTATTGATCCCTTTGTATCCAGTAGTTATATGTCAGGAATGACAAATTGAAGAGGAATTGTGTCATATTCATCTTTAAAGACAATTTTTCATGATCTATCCTGAAGTACAACTCTGTCAGTCATGTGATAATATGCATACACCTACAAGAGCGATCATCTAATTTGACCCAATCACATTTATGCACCAATAATTGATGCTATGATGAAGAAAACGTTTTCTACCAACTTCTGCAGTCTGAACTTGATCAAATATACAATCAGGATACATTTATATTTATTGATGGATGAAATGTAAAAGGTGGAACTGAAGAAGGAGCAGCAGTTTGAATATATGGCCTTTCTAATAGAAATAATGCATGATAGAATTTTAGAAGACCAAGGACTTTGCAAGCAACTTTTTTCAACAGCAGAAATGGTTACCATACACATCGGCTTTCCCAAATGGAAAGCACAGGTATCAAATGAGCTGCATCAATAGTAAGAGATACTGGAGAAGTATATTGTCATCAATTAGAACAAGACCAGGAGCCTAACTACAGACCAGATTATTGATTGCTATACAGCTTGAAGTTAGAGAAATTCATGGAAACTGAAACAAACCCACAGGAGGTAAAATACAACCTTGAGTATACACCACATGTATTTACAGTCCAACTGAAGAACAGATTTCACTTTTTGAAAGCTAGTGACCCCAAACTAAAAGATTTAGTTAACAAAACTCTCCAGTAATAGGTTGGAATCAAACAGAAAGATATGACCGTAGGCTCTCCTTAAGATCACAGCTTGGGAAACCCTATGGTCTAGTTCTATTCTATCCTGTAGAGTCACTATGAGTCAGAATTGACTCAATGTTATATAGTTTGGGTTATAGACAGAACTAATTTTCTAATAATATCAATTATCTCTCATTGAACCAGAATTTGATCATGCTGAAGCTATACTACAGACAATGAATTGATTTCTATTGAGACACAGAAGCCTCTATATACTGCAACAGTTGTGAACAGAGGACTTGGCATACAGGAGGGACTTCTGAGGGTAGTATGTGGGCCAATATTATGATATCTACTCTGTTTTTCAAACTACTAATTTGGATATTTTTTGCACCTTGTCCTTTCTCAATATCCCATCATTCACTGTTTCCCATAATTCCTACCATTTTATGAGGGGGTTCTTCAAAAACTTAAGGAAAATATATTACCATTTATTTCTTTTTATCCTGAACTTTTTGTATGTCTTTATTGTTTCAAACTTCTCTCCATTTTCTGTTTCACTCCCATATTACAACCCATGAGTAATCTTTTTTTTTCTGAATTATTGCAACAGGTTTCTAATTGCCCTCAAACGTCCATCCATCCTCTACCTCAAACAAGGCAATCTTTCCCAATATATAAATCTTTTATGTCATTTCCATACTTATAAACATGTTCTCTCAGAATAAATACTAAAGTAGTTTGGAACCAAAGCACCTACTGGGTATGTACTGGTTACTGTGTATGAAGGAAAATTATATTTAAAAAGTCACAAACAACTCCCCAAGGTTGCTGGTACATAATGAATACTCATTAACAATTTAAGCATGAAAAATGAGATAATTCACAGTTATATCCACACCCTTCACAATACTAGGAAAACAAATGCCAGTCAAAATTATTTACTTCCAGGATGTTCCTCACTATGAATTATTATGGTGACATTCATTACTGATATTTAGTAAAATCAAATATATGAGTCACTGTGCTTTGACCCTTTGGAAGTGTGGGAAATGAGTGTGAGGGTGACATTAGAAAAATTATGAAGAAAATCAAAATTCCTTGGGCAATATTCACCCATGCTGATCCCTTATGTAATTAGTATCTATATAGGCCTGCCCTCCCTGAAAACTGTCCAGATTTCAGAAAATCCACCTCTGCCTCATGAAAATGGACATGCTATGGGTCTCTCAGTGAGTTTTCATTTTGGGAATTAGCTAAGAAATATCAATAATATCTGTTTAATAACAAGGTTCAAATTGTTTGTTATTTTTGTCATGGCAACACCAGACAATGAATGCAAGGAAGAAAAAGCTAATGTAATAAATGTTGCTAAAAAGGCTAGTATTTAGCTCAATACTGAAAAGATAGATCTCCAGGAAGGAAGTCTTCTGGTTTTGAGTATGTTCCTATGGAAATTATATCGAAGAAAGCAAGAATGGAATTTTTAAAATGTTTTTTTCTAATGTATCATATTTTCTAGGAGTTATCTATCAGTCCTGTCTATAATCATAAGGATTTTGGGCCACTGACTTCTTTGCTAGCATTCAAAATGGCATGGATCATATGCACTTTGTTGGTCAAACAGGTTTTTTTGTAGGTCATAACCAATTTAATTAACATTTTGTTAGAGAACAAAAAGCATTTAGAATCTCATGAGAGGAAGCATGATGTCATAAGAAAGTTAGACACCTAGAAGTAGACTTATCTAAATTCTGGATTATCTCATATAATACACATAAAAACCGTGTGAGGAAGACAGTGTTATTGTCACTAGTTTCCAGGTAGGGAAACGTATTCTTTCATTTACTTCTTTAGAACGTTTTATTTGGGAGGGTAGGTCATTATGAAGATTTACAGAAAAAGTAGCTTTTCCTTTTAAGAATTCATATGCATCTTGTTTCCTGTAATAGACTAAATTCCCATAGGACAGCACCACTCATTTCATTTCTTCCCTGGATTACTCATTTCCATTTCACCTTCTTTCTTAACTTTTCTAGGCAAATGATCTTTTCACCTAAATTTTTTAATTGTTCTGAGAGCGCTTAGCCTCCCTAGTATTTTTCACCTTATAAACTTCTTTTGTTTAGTTGAAAAGTGAGCCACAGACATGGGTTCGGTTCCAGATCTGAACAGTGAATAAGAGCTGTCACCTAAGGGTTCCCACCTGTCTCCATCTGACAATTAACCTCATCTTTTTTCTTGATTGTTTAGCTTGGTTCCACAATTTTCTCCCACACTTTCCAGGAACTTCTCTAGTTATCATCTTCTGAGCAGGTACTATCTGGGTTCTGTCTAAGTTTTCTTGTCTCAGGGTATTGAGGGCTGAGGTTCGAATGATCCATTCATCCTTTGGACTAATTGTTTTAATACAGCTCTGATTGTCTTCACTTTTCTTTGCTTCAGACAGGGAGAGTCCAACAGTTGTACTTTATATGGCCATTCATAAGAGTTTAAAAACTCAGTCTCCACTCATGAAAACAGAATGTATAATATTTTCTTTGTAGACCAAATTTTGTTAAGTGACCTCGATGTCCTCAGAGGCAAAGTTCCTAAACCCTCAGGCCTAGTGATTAATTCTCTTAAGGAGTTTGGTTGTGGCTAAGATATTTCCCAAACTTTCCCCTATGTTAATGGATCTATTGGAAGCACAGATAAATATATGACATATATTCATACATATAGTCGCACTCCCTTTACCATAGCTATTCAACTAATATGTATCTATGAATCCACTTATAGACTATTTTATTACTGTTATTGCAATATTGTATATACAAGGGTAAGTTAAAAAGAATTGCTATGGAATCATATGAATCATCATTTTTAAATATCAAAATGTGAATTTATTGATTCTCCACATATCCTCCTTGTAGGAAATGAATGTAGCATGTCTATCTCACTAACAACAACACAAAACAGCAAGAAAAAACAAATCTGTCTTAGAAGTACAGTCGAAGTGCTATTGAGACACGAGGATGATGATATTTCATGTCACATACTTTGGACATGTCAACAGAGTTCAGTCCTTGGAAAAGAACATCATGCTTGGTAAAACAGAAGAGTAGTGAAAAGCATAAAGACATTTGAGGAAAAATACACATAAAATGGCTCCAATAATGGGCTCCAACATAACAATTATGAGAATGGCACAGGAAAGGGCTATGTTTTGTTTATGCTGTGTCTCATAGTTGGAGCAGACACAAAGGTTCCTAACAAGGCCAATAGAGTATCTATGAGTCAGAATCAATTCAATCACAATAGTTTGGATTTCAGTTTTCATAATCTTTTCCTGAAATTTTTACACTCTTGGATTTGCTCCACATCAAAACTCCAGTTGAGGTATCCCTTAGGGATTGAAATTCTGTTCCTTTTTGAAGTTCTTTTGAACATGGGGAACCAAAAGAAGACTGAAAGACCAACTTTAGGACTGTATGATGAGTTTTCCCCATGAAATCATTTAGGAAAATTCTTGCTATTATCAAAAATGAGTAGGTATATTGTTAAAATGGGGGAAATATTCCTCAGTGCAACTTCCTTGGCCCTTTTCTGAATGGTGGTGTTTTCAACTTTCTGAAAACGTCATAATAAATCCTGATGTTTGTCTTGGGTCCAATAAAACTTTTCAAAATTATTCCTTAAGAATCCTCCAAAGCAGTCTCACTAACTCTTTGGACAACCCTCTCTGTCTTGAATATAACAATTTTTCGCAAATACTTTTAAAACTCCCTGTTTTGATTGATCCTTTATCAAGGCTTGTCACATTATGGTATATTCCATAAAGTTATCTACATTACTTTCAATCTTGCTTAAAAGATTGATGGATAGATCAGTTCTTTGAGATTCATGACCTACTCATAGTGTTTTTGGCACCCATTGAGCCCAAAACTTGAGGAGATGAAGATATCCTATTTTTAAAATTGAAAATGCTGTATCATAAGAGATCCCAATTTCAGTGGCTAGAATTCACCTACAATCTCTCTATAAAATAAGATTGCTAGTCTGCCCCTTCTTAGCTCATCTTTGGGTCTACCAATCTTTCCTAAAACATTTGACTCATCTAACAACCAGTTGTTTTTTATGACCTTAATGTGAGATAGGGTTCTCATAAATTAATCCAAAGGATTGAGGAGGTGAGAGAGTGGGATAGGGAGCAGAAAAAAGAGGAGCTGATACCAAGGGCTTAAGTACAAAGAAAATGTTTTAGAAATGTTGATGTAAACATAAGTCCATGTGTGCTTAATACAACTGAATGATGGATTGTCATAAAATTTTTAAGACCCTCACAAATAAATAAATAAATAATTAAAAACAAAGCAGAAAATCCAGAAACTAGTCTGGTTGATGGTCAGGCTCATGTGCTTCCTTCATGACAATGTGCTGTAGCATCCTGATCATCAGCCATCCTTTCACGAAGGGGAGTGTGAGCGGCGATAGCTACTGTTATCGGAACCAACTGCTCTTGGATTAGAACTAGCGTTAAATGGAAGCAAACAATACATCTGCTTGTCCATGGGTTAGGCACAACTCTGATTTACTTTGAAAACCTTACTATGACAAAATTAAAACCCCATAAGAACATCCCTACCACCAACAGCAGCAATAACAACAACAAAAAAAAAACAGTAAACAAACAAAAAACCCAAAGAAACAAAAACTGAGAAACAACCTCAATCATCCCCTGGGATATAATATGATTGCATTGATCATTTTTCCAATGGCACAGTACTGCAGACACTGTCAGTATGAGGAGCCAACATGAGTACAGTTTCCCTGCAAGCTGCAACTCATGAGTTGTTGCCATGCACAGTGCGATCTCCCAATCAATTGAGCTCTGTTTACCCTAAACATGGGAATTGGTGCCAGGGGAAAACTTTCTGGGTAGATCCTTACAAGTGCAGAACCCTGCCCAAGAGATCAAAACCTGTCATGTCAATGCAAGGAGGGTATCAAGCAAGGTACTAAATAAATGGTGATTCTGTCTTATTACATAGGACACCCACTAAACCGCTAAGGAGTACCTCCAAGGTCCAATGACCACCACTTCCATAGCCCTGGGGCAACCAATCTGATGCTTCTCCCATCTGAGTACCCCATTCCTCTGTCCAAGGCAACTTTGAGGCAGGGCTCAGTTGCTCCATCAGTCTTCTATGTTGAGTTCTTCTGTTGCAACTCCTGAAGGATATCATCCTGTCTGCAAGGTCAGCATCCAAAGTCATCATGGCTCTTAGTCCAATTACTATTCTTTAATTTTACTTAATGTACCATTGTGTAGGTGTACCAGTTTTGTTTTTTATATACATTTATACATTAGTGACCTTTTTGGTTGTTTCCAATTTTTTTTTTTGTGGGCATCTCTGCCTCTGGTGGTCATGGGCGCTGCCCAGTGCTGCTCCTGAGAGCCGCCGCTGGATTTGAACCGCCAAGCCCATGGACTGCAGTTCTGCACTCAACCACTTACGCCACTGGGGCTTAGCCCCGTGTTTCCAAATTTTTACAATTATAAATAATGCAGCAATAAAATGAGTAATGTTATATCTTTTGGTTTCACAGTTTTTGTTTTTGTAGCTAGCACATATATCTATCTTGTAATCGAATTGTAGGACTATGTAGTATTTGTAGGTGTATTTCCTTTGTCAGAAAGCACTATCCTATTTTTCCCAGCATTCATTTTGTCTTATTGTGATGTCTTGTATTTTACTATGATACTGAAGGCTATGCCAGCTGTATTTCAAATACCAGCAACGTCATCCTTGGTGAACAAGTTTCATCAGAAATATCAAACTAAGAGTAGATTGCAAAGAAGGGACAAGTTGTCAATTTCTTAGAGACTAACTGCTAAAAATCTTAGAATCTTGCCAAATATACTGAGGGAAAACAAGCCCCTGAGACTGGAAAATCCTCCAAGCACTACTGGAGAAAAGTTTCCTTCCCAAAGTATAATCAAACTTAATGACTTAGATAAAACAAAACTTTCAGGACCTTCATTTGCTGATGGGACAGAATGTAAAATGAGAAGAAAAAAACTAAAAATATCCATTGATAATCTGAAAATGGTATTACAGATTTTTAATCTAAAAAATGTAAATAAAATAGAATATATAAAGATCAATACGCTATACATTAATGAGCTAAAATGGAGTGATATTGTCTATTTTGTTCTGGATTACCATATGACTTATTATGCCAGAAATGACAAATTCAAGAAGAACTGTCTTATATTCATCATCAAATGGAATATTTCAAGACGTATCTTCAAGTACAATGCTGCCTGTGATAGGATAACAGCTATATACCTAAAAGAAAGTGTGATTAATACAATTATTAACTAAATTTACTCATCACACACTAAATCTGGTGGTGAAGGAATTGAACTTCATCAACTTCTTCAACTTGAAATTTATCAAACAAGCAATAAGACAAAAGACCTAAGTAGATCTGGGATGACATCAAAGACATCATCAACTGAAATAGCAAAGGAAATTTAAATAGACAGGAAAGAAAGCAAAGGTAAATGGCAGAGGAAACTCTGAAACTTGTTCTTGAATGGAGAGTAGCTAAAGTAAATGGGAAAAAAAGGATGAAATAAATGATCTGATGAGAAAATTTTCATAAGTTAGGATAGAGGAGAGATTCTGATTTGCAAAAGACTATGGATGGCAGTGGAAGTGCAAGATGCATTGTGAGATCTACAAATGAAATAAACCTCCAGTGATTTCCCTCCATTCATAATGGAAGGAAGAGAATGAACAGGTTACCAAAGAAAGGGCATTCAGAGATCAGAATGATAAACCTGACCTGAGCAATTAGAACTTGTCCATTTTTTCACTTTCTGGTGTATGTAGGTTTTGTGAGTCACATACTCTGGTGTGAATTTGAGGCTTACTAAGAGTGAAAGGGTGGGGGCTATCCTGCCAATCAGTTCACAGATTGATGATCTCACTTGCAGGAGCTCGCTCGAGGTAGGATAGACTCACTCCCTGGAAGACATCCCAGTGGCAGGACACATGGAGCGGTGCTAGTGTCCTGAGCTGGAGGAGTCACATGGAGACTTCACCAGAGAGAGCTAAGATGCTTACACCACCACTGGATCCACAAGGCCTTCTACCCACTAGCCCGTATTCTTACTGCCTTTGGTTCATTGCGTGTGTTTCATGAATGTGAAGAGGACTTTATAGTTTGGTATCAGACATGTAACCTAACATCGGACTTACAGGCTTGATCTGGACTGGGCTGGGATGTTTTCTCAGTATTCAATTGCTCTTGTTTATAATCTCCTTTCTTACATATGAGAGCCTGTGAATTTGTTTCTCTAGTCAACCCAGACTTATTAACAGCTTTAAAGATAATTATATTAAGAAAAAATAATCATATTGGGGCTCGTACATGGACAAAGCACACTTTGCTGAAAGGTAAGAAGGACCTGAAGCCCTTGCTGATGAAGATCAAAGACCGCAGTCGTTCATGTGGATTGCAACTCAATGTAAATGAAAGCAAAATTCTCACAATTGGACCAAAAGTTAACATCATGACTGAGGAAAGATGGAACTTCTCAGCATTTCGTTTTGTTTAGATCCACCATCAATGTTTATAGAAGCATCAGTTATGAAACAAAACAGCATATTACATTGAACAAAACCTCTTTAAAGTGTTGAAGACCAAGGATGTCACTTTGAGGATTCAAGCCTAATTTAAGCCAGGGGTGGCATTTTCAATAGCCTCATCTGCATGTGAAAGTTGGACAATGTATTATAAGGAAGACCAAAGAAGAATTCACGTAGCCAAATTGTAACATTTGTGAAGACAATTGAATGTACATGTGCTACAGAAAGAACATACAAGTCTGTATGGGGGAACGTACAGCCAGACTAAATCTTGGAATTAAGGGTGGTGAAACTTGGTCTCATGTACTTTGGCCATGCTGCCAAGAGAAACCAGTAGCAAGGAAAGTGCTTGATAAAGTATAGGTTTGTAGAAAAAAGAAGAAGATCCTCAACAGAGTGTATTGATACAGTGGTTGCAACAATGGGTTTTCATACAAAAATTGTGAGGATGGCCCAGTATCAATGTGGGACCCCAATGAGTCAGAACTGCCATAAGAATAACTAAAAGCAATCATAGCACAGTCTTCAAGTTCTATGACTCCTGCTATCTTCATTCTGGTACTATATCTCTTCTGTGGTTTTTAAAATGCCAAATATATTGTAGTTTTACTTTTCATTGATTGCTTTCAGTAGCTTGTATATTTCAGCTGATTGCTATCATTCTATTAATTTCAATAGTGTGCAGTCTTCCTTCATAGGGCAGAAGTAAAATAGCTAATTTAAAGTCTTTGAATGATTATCTCTGTAACTGGAAAACCTCAAGCTTTTAACTTGGAATCTTTACCCTGGATATTTTGATATTTTATATTGACATGAATGCTGTCAAAATCTTCTGAGAAATGATCGTTTGCTTTAGAAAATAGTCAGTGCAATTTAAATATGGTCATAAGTTCTGTCTTACCTTTGATGAGCAGCGGTTCTAACATCATTTCATTTTCAAACCATTGGTATACACTTTTTTGGGGTCTTTCACAAGTATGCACTATCTAGCACTTACACTGTGTCTTGACAATATTTTATATTACATATCAGCTTTCAACATATTTTCTATGTTTCTTTTTGTCATCTCTCTGTGTGCACAGCTTGAGCATAAGCCCAGGGCTTGAGTCAAGCATATCATGAGCTAAATGATCCCTTCTTTCACCACTTCACAACTGGGATCTTCCAATACAATCCTTGGCTCTTAGAGATCACCTTTCCCAATTCTGGATAGATTTCAAGGGATTCACTTATAGTATTAGGGCTAGGTTCTTTTGGACATTTATGTGCAACAGGGTTGTATGCAACACAAAGAGAAACAAAAGAGAAGGTATATTAGTCCTCACATGTTTTGGCCTACCAGGGTCACTTTTTCTTTGTTCCTGTGACAGAAATGTGAATTTGTTCCTCAGAATTTTAGATGAATGCTGCATTCCTTTTAGCCATGAATCTTTGAGCTAGTGCTGATCACAGTGCTAGAGAGGAAAAAATTAAATGATTGTGTATTTTCCTAGCAGTCTATTTCTTGGTCCTATGATTAGAAAAAGAGAGTTTTCTCTAAGAATCCATGCCCACCATGTAACTGAATTACTGACAATTTTGGGGACAAAGTGAAGCAAAACAAATGGAATAAAAACACAATGCACTCACCATTTTACTAGTCATTCTTCAAGTTGTTACTTCCGTCCTCAATAAACTTTATAGTGTATATTTTCCAGAGTCTTCAAGTAGATATTATTTCCCCATACTTCTAATTGTAATTAGTGGGATATGAAATAGTCTGAAGTGGATTACACCATCTTGTGAAGCATCATAATGTATAGGCAAACTATTTTGAATAAGTGAAATACAAATATTAGGGATTTCATATATCAGTTATACATTAGGTAGGTGTCACCTAATATATCTAATTCTTAAGAGTATAAAATATATTAAATAAAAGAATGAGCAACTTTATGGATGAAATCAAATAAATCAGGAGGAGCAACACTCATACCAAAGTAGAAGTTATGACAAGTTTAAATGGAGTTTATATTAGGCTGATATCTATAGAAAAATTACCAAAGAAGCATATTAGAGAGAGAGAGAGAGAGAGAAATTTCCTTTTGAAAGGGTCAAGGAATTTTGGGAAAGATAGCGACCAAACATATATACTAGACTAACTTTCTTCAACAAAGATGTGAGAAAACAGATACAAAAGAAAATCCATGAGTCTCTGAAGGAAAACTTAATTTTTTTAAATGAGCTGAATACCAACAGCATGTTAGTCTGTCATGGCGTAAAAAGAGTCATCATTAATTCCCTATGGCACCCGGGTACACAGAGGGGCCAGGAAACCACAGTTCCATGCTTGACAGTAGCTAACAAACCTTCCTTAACGTGAGGAGACCTGGCAGAAGTTTACCAGCCAGCTTAGGGCTATTTTTATATTGCCAAAGTAGCATGGCACAAACATTTGTGGGCTCTTTGGCCATGGTCTGACCTTGCTGGCTTAGTGCTATTTTTAAATTGGCAAACACATGCTGAGGAGTCAATACCCGCCCATTTGAGTGATCTGTGGCAGTGACTGTGTCAGATCCTTAACTTGGTGGTCACAGAGGCTATCCATACTCTGCGAATACTAGTCCTGGATTGGGTTTGTTTTTCTCTTTCTCTCTTTTCTTCTTGTTTTACCATTTGTCATGATTGTTCTGTTTATTAAACTGGCAGAAAAGAGACACAGTTCTCAAGAGATGTAGACAAATTCTTAACAACTCAAAATATGGTGTCCAGAAAAAAGACACAAACCCTAGCCACCACCATCACCTCCTAAACACCTATAGTTGCACTACTATGGTATTTGCCAAAGTGGGATTTGGTAAATATATAATGGTAACTGAAAGAGAGAAATCAGCCCCTGGTTCCACCCTGATTCTTCTTTTTTGGGGGTGGGGGGGGTCATCACTGCCTTCTGATGGAAGTGGGAGGCTCAGCCTTGCTCGTGGTAAGCTGCTGCTGGATATGAACTGCAAAGTCAGTGGGCTGCAGTCCTGCACTGAAGCACTACTCCATCGGGACTCATTTTTCAAAAATGTTTATTCTCATTTCTTATGATTGCTTTTTGTTTCATTTGGGGGATGTGCAATTACTTTCTACTTTTTGTTTCTGTATTTTTGGTTGAGTAATTGCTTTTCTGATGTGTTTTTTAATTGTCTTTTTATGTTTTACTTGGTGTAGATTTGTCTTTATTTGAAGCATTTATTTATCATTCCCTTGGGTGGAAACAGTGGTCCCCACAAGAAATAGCCATTCTCCAAACTCAAAAGCTATACCTGAAGAACAAGGAGCATTATTCATTCCAGAAACACATAGTTAGCAAATGAACACACACAAACGTCTGCATGCACAGGTATGCACACCCAAAGTCACCATGTCTTATGGAGAACAGATCATTGCAACTCATTGAAGAAAAAAGACAGAATGGCACATATAAATGGCCAAAAGACATCCTAAGGAAGCTAAGGCATTAAGACTACCATAAAAGGAATTCAGAATATTGGTTCTTAGGTACTTTCAACAGATTAAAAAAAGAGATTAAGAGCACTAAAGAAAACAAAATAAAACCAAACCAATGCCACCACCACTCCAAAAAATATCTATAGAAACAGTCAGGAAATCATTACAAGAGCATTGTGACAAAATAAATGAAAATTTAAAAGCTATTCAAAGCAGAATATAGAAATGCCAAAAACTAATATAACGATATTAGAAATAGGTAATGCATTGAAAGAGCAAGGGAGTGGAATTGAAGCATTACAAGGCCAATTTAGTGCACTTGAAGATAATTATTTCAATATCAAGTTATGAGCAGAATGATATATTTAAAATTCAGAAGAAACTCTAAGAATTATGTGGAACACTATCAAGAAGAATTGCATACATGTGATAGAAACTCCAAAATAGAAAGAAAAACAAAACAGGGGAACTTGTTCAAAAGCTACTGGAAGAAAACTTCATGAATATAATGAAACAGGAGAAAGGAATTGAACAAGAGCCTGAAAGTAGATGGAATAACCCTAAAATAATATCACCACAGCAAAGCATAATTAAGCTTTCAAAAATTAAAGATGAGGAAATAGTCTTGAACCCAGCTGCGAAAAAAAGAAAAGTCACCAACAATGAAGAAGCCAATAATATTAAGATTTGTTTTTGCTGTTATTTTTGGCTTTGTTGCTGTTGTTCATATTTTTGTGAACAGGTAACAAGATAACATATATAAAAGTGAAAGAGTAAATGTAAACCAGGAAATTTGTATCCATCAAAACTGTCCCTCAAAGATGAGGGAGAAAAATATATGCTTCCAGATAAAAAGAAATGAATGGAATGTAAGAACAAGACCAACATTACAAAAATACTAAGAAAAGTTGTTAGGACAGAGAGTGAAAATAGTAGCAGACATCAACCTGAGATCAACATATAAACAAAAACATCCAGAAATCAAACCAATTATAATATAAGTCAAAATGAAATCAATGCACAAGACAGAAAATATAGAGACAGATACATCAATCCAAAATGAACATAGGTTTAAAATAGAGGGATAATGTAGAAACAAAAAAATTGTGACCAAGAGGACATTTAATAGGTCTCAAGAGAGAATAATATGTAAAACCTAGGGGATCAGTGTAATAAATAACAAATTTATATCTAAGAAAATAGATAAAATTCATCCAAAACAAAAGGAAACCCTCAAAGCACAGTGAGCAGTGAAACAACAATAAATAAAGATAGGATTAAAATCTCAAACATATTGACAAGTAAAGCTGAATAAAAAAAACTCAAAAACAAAATTAACTGAGTGCAGAAAATGAGGAAGAAACACAAAAAGAGAAAAATGACAACAAAAATTGTACTTATCAACCAATACACTGAAAGTAAATGGATTGGATGCACCATAAACAGAGATTAACAGAGCGGGTAAGAAGACAGCACATCAATTTAGGGCTTACAAGAAACATGCTAGGGCTGAGCCCTGGTGGAATAAGTGGTTGAGTGTGGGACTGTGGCCCACGGGCTTGGAGGTTAAATCCAGTGGCAGTTCTCAGGAGCAGCACTGGGTAGCAGCCACTACCACCAGAGGCAGTGATGCCAAAAAAAAAAGAAAAGAAAAGAAAAGAAACATGCTAAACAAAAATACAAAACTAGAATTAAAGTCAAGTGATGGTAAAAATATTAATAAACTAATAGTATTCAAAAGAAAGAAGGAAGGCAATATTGATCTTTGATGAAATATTCCTCTTCTATACTAAAATCCATCATAAGAGACTAAGGAAACAGCATAATGATCAATCGGAATATTGGATGAGATAATATAACCATAATAGACATCTATGCATCTTTGGAAAGATCTTTAAAATACATTCATCAAACATTTAAAGAGAGAAGTAGACAACACTATAATAATAGTAAAAAGAATACGATACCTTTCTCTATGAAAGACACAACTAGAAAGAAACTTATCAAAGACAGAAGAATTAAGCAATACAATTCATTAATTTGATGCCTTAGACATATATACAGAACACTGCACCCAACTACATCACAATATAACTCTTAGCACACAGAAGACACCATATATTACGCCATTTATCAATAGACCATATCTTATCTAATCTATCAAAGCAGATATTATAGACTATGATCTCACCTCACACCACTATATAACTGGAAATAATCAATAGGAGAATCAATGGAGCAATTAAAATACATGGAAATAGAACAATACTCTGCCTAAGAAGAAAGAATACAATGTTAAAATTCCTTGAAACAAATGAAAAAAACAAATACAACATATTCTAAACTTTGGGACACAGTCTATACTCAGAGGTAATTAATAGCAAAAACAACAGTTGTTTAAAAAGAAGAAATAAATCAACACATTAACCTATCATTTTCAACAATTGAGGGGGAACCCAGCAAAACAAGTCTTCAGCTACCATAAGAAAAGAAGCAATAAAGTCTGGAGCAGAAATAAAGGAATCAGAAATAGAAAACCAAAAAAATAAAATAAAAGGAAGAAAGAACTAGAAAACCAAAGAAAAGATTTGGGTTCTTTGAATTGTTTTTTTTTAAAGGAATAACATAACTGATTGTAAAACCTAACAAAGGAAAAGGAGAAGATAAAACTATCACAAAAAAGAAATGACTTAGGCAATGTCATACAGCTCCACCTGAAGAAATAAGATAAAGCATTCGTATGAAAGAATGTAATACAATAAATTTGGAAGCCCAATAGAAACTGACAAATTGCAAGAGTCACAAAACTTACCTATGCTAATACAGACAGAAGTAAACAATTAAAGATTGAAAATTCTATTAAAAAAGAAGTGACAGAAATTAAAACTCCCAACTAGAAATGTCTAAGATCTAATGGCTTCCCCCTTGGAATTTTATCAAACATTGAGAGAAGAACTTATGCCAAATATATTCAAAATATTCCAGGAAATAGAAAAGACAAGAAAATCTCAAAATTCATTATGCTTATTAAATAAGCATGACTCTGGTACCATAATCAGAAGTAGACATCATTATAATATAAAATAATAATCCAATAACTTTTCTGAACATATATGCAAAATATCTTAAGGGATCCTGTCCCAACAGAATCCAATGAAATATTAAAAAATAATGCTTCATAACCAAGTGGGGTTTGTCCCGACTGTCAAAGAATGATTCATTATTATATAAACATCAATGCAATACACCATAAAAGTAAAACAAAGCAGAAAACCTACATGATCACACAAATTGATGCAGAAGAGGTATTTGTCAAAATCCAGTACCCGTTCCTAATAAAAAACAATCAACAAAATAGAAAAGTCCTTAGTATATGGACAGGCATATATGTAAAACCAACGGCCATCTTGCTAAATTGAGAGAAATTAAAACATTGCTTTTGCAAACAAAAGTCAGATAACTATGCCCTTTAACATCACTCTTTTTCACCATTCTGCTAGAAGTCAGTCAGAATTATTAGACAACAAAAAAAGTCAAATGCATCCAAATTGGCAAAGAAGAATTAATAGTCTCCCTATTTGCATAAAATATGACTCTATACATAGAAATCCCAAACCAATA
This sequence comes from Nesogale talazaci, assembly GCA_004026705.1. Classification (NCBI taxonomy): domain Eukaryota; kingdom Metazoa; phylum Chordata; class Mammalia; order Afrosoricida; family Tenrecidae; genus Nesogale; species Nesogale talazaci. The sequence continues at coordinate 64,903 of PVJH01005415.1, read as the reverse complement.
AGCTTATTGGAAATAATTGAACGTTTCTTGTTCATGGAAGGACAGAAGATCCATATACAAAAGTTAATGGCCTTATAATCTACTAACAAAGAGAATTCTGAAAAGGAAATAAAACAATACCATTTACAATGGCCAAACCCAAAGTAAAATATTTAGGAATAAGCCTAATTAGAAAAACAAAAGACATATACAAATAAAGCTACAAAACACTCCTACAAGAAACTAAAAGAGTCAATCCTAAATAATGGAAGAATACACCATATTGATGGCTAAGAATATTTATCATTGTGGAACTATGTGGCAGTTACATAATCTCTTATCAATTTGAGAGGATTAGGAGTGAAGGGGTGGAGTCTAGTCTGTCAGTCAGATCATAGTCAATGAGGCCTCTGTGTGGACATGCCCTTCTGAGAATCCTGGGAAATCTTGATTTTACTCCTTGGTGGCAGGAGACACTTTCTCTCTCTCCCCAAAAGACTCTCTACTGAGAAGACACATAGAATTGTGCTGATGGCAACAGAAGCCCTGGAATGCAGAAGCCATGTGGAGTCCTCTGCCAGTGCCGAGATGCTTACAACACTACTTGATCCCAAGACTTTCTACTCATTGGCCTGTGATCATGCTTCATTTAGCATCATTGCATGTGCTTTGTGAGTCTGAAGAGGACTTTATAGATTGATATTAGACATATGAGCGAATAGCAGAACTACAGACTTGGACTGGACTGGGTTGGGATGCTTTCTTAATGTAAAATTATCCTTTATGTAAAATTCTTCCTTATACAGGTATGATTTCTATGGGTTTGTTTCTCAAGTCAACCCAGACTAATAAAAATTGTCAATACTACCCAAAATGTTCTATAAATATAATACTATTCTGATCCAAATTCTAGTTTCATTTATAGAAAAACTAATGGCCATCTTTATATGGAAAGGGAAGAAGTCCAAGATAAGCAAAGCACTAAGAAGATCCTAAGTGAAAGAATAAGGACAAAATTGCAGCCATAATATGTGACATAAACTCACAATGAAATATAAAAGAAAACAAGCACACAATAGAAGATCAAATCGCTAGGACCTCATAAATAATGAATTTCTATATATCCAAATATTTCACTTAAAGGAATAAATAGAGGATCCACAGTTTGGGAAAAAATGGCAATTACATATTGAACAAGGGACCAATCTCCATTTAAAAAAAAACTACATCATTTCAACAAGAAAAAGATAAATAATCCATTTTTGTATGGGCTAATGGCATGGACAGAAAACTTACCAAAGCTTATGTTAGTACAGTCAAGAAAAATCAAGAAATACTTGTGTATACTAACCATTCAAGGTGTATGCAAATGAAAAAAAAGATTCCACCTCCCTCCAAAATTGATAGAACAGTGTTAAAAGGCAGACAACAACAAACGCTAGAGAGGTTGCAGAGATAGGGGAGTCTCCTACACTGCTGGTGGAAAGCAGTATGGTGCTTCCTCAAACATTTGGGCATAGAAATATCATGGCACAGAAATAGCACTACTTGGTATAATTTCTACAGCAATAAAAAACTTTGCATGAAGATATATGTACACCCATGTTCACCACAGCACTATTCCCTATAACAGTAAAATGGAAACAATCTAAATACTCATCACTGTTAAAACGGATATATAAACTTTGGTACATATATCCAATGGAATACTACATATCTGTATTATTCACATATACTTGTGTGGACCAAGATCCTCAGTGGTTTGACACTTAATTCTACTAATCTTACTCATGATGTGACACAACATAAATATAATCAACTCCTTGGTGGCATATGCTGTGAGAAGCTATGCAGTTGCAAGCAGTTTAGAATGGAATGCAACAGGCTGAATTAGGTCACCTTCATGTAGTAATTGAAAGGATGTGTCCTCGAAGGTGTGGAACACTTCCTATAAGAAAAGTCATTGTTAAAACTCTGTTTTTCTTTTTGTTAGGTTGGCACCCTTCCTAAGGTTTATCAATACATTGTTCTTTGGATTTGAGACTGTGGTATGTCATATTGCCTGTCAATACTAGGAGCCATTGTGCTTTGTGCTCTGCCATCTTAGCTGCTAAGCTTCGGTTCATTCACGTCTATAGAATGTGGTTTGCCTTTCGATTTGGAGTTCTCTAGTCCCTGAAGCTAGCGAAGTTAGGAGAAGCCTCCATATGAATATCTAACCCTCAGATTTAAATCTGGACTAAAAATGTTCCACTTAGACAACTGTGTGCGCCATTTCTTGATATATATTAGTACACGCACACATATATAAAAATCACTCACATTGTTTCTTTATAAGATCCAGTCTAACACAGCTGTCACATGAGGATACAGTGAGATATTTCATGACATTAGCAACACATTATGCTGAATAAAGTTAGCCAAACATAAAAGAACAGATACTGTAGGAGAACATTGTTATTTAAAACTTAAAGGGCTTTCACACCCCAAAAAAACAGACTTTGATGGTTAACACCAATGGAAGGGGAAAGGAGCAAAGTAGAGGAAACCAGCTAGAGGGTAGACAAGTGGTAATATAGATGAAGGGAAAGATAATATACCAGAGAGAGGTGGAGGGAGAGCCAAGATAAGGAAAAAAGAAATCCATTGGGAGGTTTAATAAGTTGTTCAAGTTGTTGAATGCAAAAATGATGGTCTGATATATAAGCCTCCTCCTAATTCACAATTTAAAAGGTAGGGATGGAAACAAGTAGTATGTTAGCTTACACCCAAAATTTAAGATTTGACAACCCCTGATATACACAAACACACATAAATAAAACAAACCGGATCTCTGTGAGATAAGTAAAAAAATAGGAATGAGTCTTAAATTGTACACAAAGTCACATATTTTTGATGGCTTGTCAAATAGAGTAAAACAATCTGATATACAAATAGATAACAATATTTTTATCTATATCTATTAGAAAGTTGAGAGGTCAATAGTCACAGTTTTAAACAGTAAGCACCAGTTTCTATCAAGTTGATTCCAACAAAAAAAACAGCTTATTATGTATGACAAATTTTCATGTGCTAAGTTTTATTACTTGTCAGGTACTTAAAAGCACTTTCACATTTAATTTCTACAATGATATTAGATCCCTGTTCTACAGAAGAAGAAAAAGGGGCATATGTAGAGATCAAGTAATATGCCTAACTTCACACAACTAAGTAGTTTCACTAGTAAGTAGTGAATTGTAGGTTTCTCTAATAATAGTGTTTGGGGAGGGAAATACTGTAGGAAAGGAGAGACACAGAAGAGTGAAAGGATTAAAGATACTAGAGACAAATACTATTTTATACACAATCCTGCAGTGACAAGTAGATGTACAAATACACACTCAGGGTAAATAGGTTGGACATGTATATATATATATATATATATATATATATATATATATGAACTTCTAAATATTTAAAGACGTAATAGTGGGCTGGGCCCCGATGGCATAGTGGTTGTGTGCGATACTGTGGCCCACTGGGATGGAGGTTCGATTCCAGCTCCACGGAGCAAAGGCTGGGCCTCCTACTCCCACCACCTGAGGGCAGTGATGCCTCCCTCCCAAAAAAAGATGTAATAGTTTATATTGAATCATTCTTTTAAAAATGTTTGTAATATCTGATTTTTTAATCATTGAAATTGGGGTTCATGCAACTCTTGTTAACAATCCATATATAAATCCATTGTATGTCAAGCACATTTGTATATTTGTTGCCATCATCATTCTCAAAATAGTTGCTTTCTCCTTAAGCCAGTGGTATCAGCTCCTCATTTTCCCCTCCTTCCGCCCTCCCTCATGAACCCTTGATAATTTATAAATTATTATTATTTTGTCATGTCTTACACTGTCAGATGTCTTCTATAACCCACTTCACTGTTGTTCAAAACCCAGGGAAGAGGTTGAATGTAGATACATACAAAAGGTCCCCCTTTCAATCCCACATTCCCTCCACCATCCTACTATTGTCATTCTCACCAGTGGTCCTCAAAGGATCATCTGTCCTGGATTCCCTATGTACCAGTGTACATCCTCTTGTCTAGCCAGATTTGTAAATTACAATAGTAATCATGATAGAGAATCTTGGAGGAGAGGAAAGAGAGGAAGCATTAAAGAACTAGAGAAATATGTATGTTTCATCACTGCTACATAGCACATGACTGGCTCCGCCCCGTGACCCTTCTGTAAGGGGATGTCCCATTACCTAACGATGGTTTCTGGGTCCCAAATCTGTTCTCACCCTCATTCATAATGATAAAATTTTTAGTTCTTTGATGTGTGATACCTCATCCCTTTAACACCTCTTGGTCTCACAGGCTGGTGTGCTTCTTCCATGTGGTCATTGTTGCTTCTAAGCTAGATGGCTGCTTGCATACTTTCAAGCTTTTCAGACCCCAGAAGTTATATGTTTTGTTATCATCATTCTTTTTCCTTTTGTAGCTTCATATTGCTATGTCTTATTTTCATGCATATTATTATCTCTGCATGTCTATCTAGATAAGATAGGTTGGTTGAGTAGTCTATAGGGGAAAACCATGGGACCAATGGTTTCAGGGGGACATAGGATAGTGGGAGGTGGGGAAAAAGAGGTGGTGTTGCCCCACCCAGGGACAAGGGAACAACAAATGATTCAAATTCAGTGACAAGGTGGGTGTGAGAGGCCTGGTAGGCACTGAAACCCAAATGAAGACTGAGCATGATATTGGGACAAGAGAAAAGTAAATGGAAATAGAGGAAAGAAATAGGAAGCAAGGGCATTTATAGAGGTCTAAACAAAGGGATGTACATATGTAAATGTATCTATATATAATAATAGGCATATAGATCTACATGCATATATTTATAGGGTTAGTATTAATGCAGCAGATGGACATTGGACCTCCACTCAAATACTTCCTCAATGCAAGAACACTCTGTTCTCTTAAATCGGCATTGTGTTATGCTCACCTTCACAACAGAATCACCGAAGACAAATGTGTGCATATGCAAAAGTGGTGAAGAAAGCTGATGGTGTCCGTCTCTCAAAAGATACAGCATCTGGGGTCTTAAAGGCTTGCAAGTAAATAATGAGTCATCTAGCTCAGAAGCAACAAAGTCCACCCAGAAAAAAAGACTCCAAAATGTGTGACCATGAGGTGTCAAAGATATCAGACATCAAAGAAAAATATCATATCGTTATGTGCCCATCTCCCTAATATGATTGCTGCAGATGAATGTGTGCATAAGCAAATGTGGTCAATAAAGCTGACAGTGCCCGGCTACCAAGAAAACTCTGACAAAACCAACCACCTTAAGAAAATGAGTCCCTGGACGTTGTGGTTCAGGTCCTGGGGAAACCACGGTCAATTTTACATAACATTGTCCGCAATGAAAATGCTCTGCATCCCACTTGGTGAGCAGTGATTGAAATTGTAAAAGCTGCTGAGTAGCCATGTAAGGTGAAACTGTTGGTTTTGTTCTGTCCAGAGTAAAGAGCAGTGATGAAAACTAAAGGCACGTTGAAACAATTAGTCTGCTAGCCTAATGCACCATAGAGACATAAGTCTCCATGACCTATAGACCAAAGAATTAGGTGGTGCCATCTTCTCTGGAAAAGATGATTTCATAAGTTCCTGGACAAAAATGTCAACCAAAACTCATAAAAGAGACTGATATACTATCTGGATAGAAACCGGTGTAACCCCTGAGACTATATTCATTAATCACCCTTCAATAATTGGATTTATCCCATATCTCAATCTTCAACCAAACAACAAAAAATTCTGTAAAAGGAACAACACCTTACAATAATGAGTAGAGTTTTAAAAAGAAGCACTTACCCGAGGACAAAGTTCAAAGAATTTAGGAAAGGAGGAGGAATAGAAACAGGAAGCATAGAGAATAAGTGGGAAGAGTGATGTGACATTAATGGGATTTCATGTAATAAGATGAAACAAAATATGCATGAATTGTTGAATGGAAAAACTGAACTGCTCTGGAAATACTTACTCAATTCACAATATAAAAGTTTCAAAAGAAGAAGATGTTGGGAGTCACTTCCTGGAAACGAAATGATTACATACACTTTGTAAAAGATAAAGCAACAGAGGACACAAAGAAAGAAATGTGAGGATAGACTAAAGATCTATTAAGATAATTTAACTTGCTGGAGAAAACACACTGTTCGCCTCAAGAAATATCGAGCTTCTATCACCAGCAACACCAATCACAGCAAATCACAGAGAGACAAATAGTTATTGGCTTTTTGACTGTGTACTTCTTTTCTTTACAATCCATTTATCAGTTTTAGAGCAGACTGCTGCCAGGCATACCTTTTCAAATTGCTATCACAGGTAAAAAAAAAACTGCCATATAGTAGAGTTAAATTGCCTGCCATGTCCCCCAAACTCCCAAGTGTATATTATTGACAATTTAAACAAAAATGATTTAACTTGGGTAAACTCAGTTAAAGGGAAACTTTTATTAAAAACCTCATCAACATACTCAGCTTACCAAGGCAGGAAAAAAAAAGCATGAGAATATAATCAAAATACCCAGTTGCAAAACTGGTGTTCCAGAACTGGGACTCAGATCCAAAGATCAGGGAAAAGATGAGTTCCATGAATCTAGCAGGTACAACACTTAATCGAGAACCATGATAACTGCGGGAAGGGTTGTTTGATACAATGAAAAAGGCACCAAACAAACAAATAAAACTCACTGCCATCAAGGGAAATTCCGCTCTGAGCAAGTCTGTCCATCTTGATAGAAGTAAGAATGCCATCTGTCTGCCATGGAGATGCTAATGGTTTGGAACCACTAACCTTGTGATTAGCAGCCCTACACATCACTTACTCCAGGAAAAAATATATGAAGACATCAAACTACTTGTAGTGGTTATCTCTGGAGGGTCTAGAAGACAAAGAGATTGTCATTTTAATTCTTTATATGTTTGAAAAGCAAAAATATAAAACTTTTGAGTTATTTTAAAGTGCAATAAATAAAATGAGAAGCGTATGGAGGAGAAATTAACTGTCCATGTCAATTCGTTGGGTGATCTATTACAGCTAGCTTAGCTTAAATTTCATCCATTACAAAACAGAAATATTCAGAAATCATTGAATATTTGTTCCATCAGTCCACACTTATTGAGGATATTCTTTTTGGTGTTGTGTGCTGTGAATATTCAAAGTTGATAGAGGACTCAAATGAAAGGATTTAGGTAATGCGTCTAGCACAAAGGAAGGACTCAACGGATGCCATTACTTTCCTTCCATTTCTCTTTTATAAAGGCAACACCCGGTCTCAGCATTTGTGGCAAGTGAAAGCAGTCTCAGCCCTGGAGGTTGTTGAATGCAAAGTCTGCTTCTGGGCATTCTAGCTGTGTGAAATCAATATTACCAAGTTGGCTGGAGGAGAGGATTCCTGAGAGGCAAAGAAAGTCACCAGAGCGCATATACAGTAAGCACATCTATTCTCACAGCAGTCTCACAGATTGGGCTGCAAGCCTGACATCTCCTTTTGAAAGTTCAGAACTTGTCTTTTAGCATAGTATCATCTTTATTTCATCCCATTAAGTATCTAATCTCTGGAAGCATCCAATTTATTTGACCAAACCATAGTTCTCTGTGTAATTTTAAAGATGAAGTGATAGTACAAAGTGAAAGCCTAATATTCAAAAGTACAACGGTCTCTAAAATTTTAAAGAAAAAACTGCACAAATATTATTTAAGATTGATCCAATGGGAAATGTTCTTCAGGAAGGAGGGAGGGTTGTGCAAACAGAAGTAAACTCAAAATCAATTGGTTGTTTAAAAAAAGTTGTTATGAGGAATCAACTGAAATGATGCCGTTAATGTGTCTGGCCCAGAATAATAGTGTCTGGCACACTGATTATTGTTAAACTGTAGGATTCAGTCCACTAACTCTGGGCATTTCATCAGTTAACTTATGATTCCGAAGGAAAGACTATTAGAAATAATTTTTGCAATCCCAGAGAAGCTTATGCTTGTGACTATTTTTCTTAAAAATAATCACATATAGACCATTACAATGAGGTTCTGTTAATTCAATTTTCCAGAGAATTTGAGCTAGAAATCTCTGAGTGTAGAACGATATAATATGTTGATCCGATATGGGCTACAGGTAAATGTTGGTAAGAAGTAAAATTTTAAATGAACAAGGCCCAGAGTCTTAAAGAGAAACAAAATGTTCTTACTATAGTTATCAGCCTTTTATTGATAATGTTCTACTCACCTCAGTATACCTTAGTTTTCTGACCCATTATTCTGGTTCTACCAAAATTTAAATTAACTCATCATAAAATCTTGGACAGCAGAGACTTGAGTTCCTCACATATTAAATGAAAATATTTCTAACTGACTTGTCTAATTTGTAGTGTGTTTGATGGGATTTAAATGAGAGAGTTGTGTAAATAAATTTAGAAGTGTGTAAAATACTACATTATAAAGGAGTACCCTTTAATTTCCCAATATTTCTTCAAATAAAGACTTCTATGATTTTAGCACATATTATAGTACATATTATATATATATATACATATACATATATCCAAGCAGTATAGTATAAAGATCATTGTACTTTCTCAAAACATTTAAAAATATAGCTTACAAACCATCCAGTGAAATGTCTTTAATTATTTATTTGTGTCTATTTTGGGCTTCATTCATTGATTCACATTGGTACAACTACAAGTTTTTTTAGCTATTTATTTGTTAAGGCTAGTTAATGCAATCTGTTTTAGATAGCAAATATTTTAGGTAAAGGCATGCAGAATGTGCTTCATTAAATGACAAGTTCTGAAAAGTCACCTTGTGATACTGTTACATGGAAAAGCTAAATTTTTCAAACATTTGTTATGTTAGAATTTCACATATACTGCACATATTCTTCATTTATTCATTTAAATAATTTCTACTGTGATGAAAAACATAATCTAGTAATGTTATAAACTTTTTGCTTTTAGCACATCATTCACAATCATTAGAAACAAATGTTTCTATGAAACTAGATGTATAAATACAGTCTATTTTTGTTTCGTATTGTTTAAATCTAGGATGGTGTTTGCAGAAGAATTTAGCATCAATTTCTCTTACAAATTCAATGCTGCTGCCCCCAAATTTGTGTTGTAGGTCCTAACCTCTTTGCCTGTGGTTTTGATTCTATTGGGAATGGACTGTCTTTGCTAATGATGTAAGATTAATGTAGGGGTTATCTTGAGTCAATCTCTTTTGACATATAAACTAGATTAAATGCAAACTAGAAATAGAGATAGAGAACCAGAAAAATCAACCAAAGTGAAGATCTCCTAGGAGTAGAAGCTAAAAAAGACCATAGTGAAAGCATTGTCCTAGTGCCAGCACCTACCCTGAATTTTGGAGTTCTACCTTCCTAAATTATGGGAAAGTAATTTATATTTCTTGAAACCACCCACTTGTGTTATTTCTGATGTAGCAGCACTAAGTAACTATGATATTCTTTTATGATTCTTTGTTCTCATTAACCTGGGGACATAGGTAGATGTGCACACAATTTAAATTACTTGGAAAAATATATGTCTTTCTTCTTTAATGTTTTATTAACTTTTGCATATTTTAACGAAAGATAGTCAAGTTTCTGTGGTTGAGAGTACCAAATTTTCTGTATGACTTTGAAATGAGTTGTAGTTAATGATAAATCCCTTTTAAGGAGGGGGTCATTCCCTAACATATAGGGAAGTGAGCCATGAGAAAAGATAGAGTGAGGAGATTTGCTTACACTATTTTCATGGTAATACAAGTGTTGTTCCTATTTCACCAAAGATCGTATCTATTCTATAACTAAGATTTTTTTTCTTACTTTCTCAAATTTCCAATAGTCTTCTAGAAGATACTGAATCCTGTTTTTCAGAACCATGGGGCCATTTGATATCTTCTGAACTATCATGTAAATATCATCTACCAAAAATAGAAGTTCTGGATATTTAATACATACTTAAGCATATTCATAAAGCACCAGTTTGGGATTATTAAGTTTTCAAATACTCAAAATTGGCATCATAGATTCTTTGCCAACGTAGGCTGAAATATGAAAAATTAATAACCACAAAAGAACAATGCTGAAAGCAGAGATAATATCACATCTCCTTCATTTATTTTAAAGGTGGGGAAACTGTGGATCTAAAAAGGTTAATCGACTTGCCAAGGTCACAGGGCTACATCATTTCTTAAAACTGAACATTTATCCTGTGAGCATATAACATTTTGTAATGTCATACATGGCATGCTAATGACTGCTATTGCAGTCACACATGATGAATTTTGCTCTTTCATTTTCATTTTATAAAATATAAAAATAATCACAAGTATCTATTCATTGTCAAAACACCCAGTCTACTGCTTTAGATCATAAGCATGAAATTGCATCCTTTAGATGTTTGGCTTTTCATAGCTGCAAAATGCAATTTCATTAAATATCATTGATTCATTTGTCAGCAAGCATTTGAAACAATGTTCTTAAAACTATAAGACAAGCATGAACTGGGAATGGTATTACAAAGTAGTTGATGCATTTTTCACTGCCACTGAAGAACTTTGAATGTAGTGATGGACAGAAACACATAGAAACAATGATTTCAAAATAATGCAAAGCTGTATATAAACCAGTGCACACACTCATACAAAGTGATTCATGTGAGGGCTGCGAAAATGGAGCATGGTGATGGGACCTGAGTAATATGGGGTTAATTAGGTCGTCTCCTGGAAGAGGTTAGATTTTAGCAAGATTGTTAGGGTAATGAAATGCTGACATTTGGCAATGAAGAGCCCTCTCTTTAGAGAAATGGCAACAGTGAAAATGTGGAAGTGAAAAAAAGACCCGTTTGACTGTAACAAAGAATCCTAATGAGACTAGAACAGCCGAAGAGGGTGCATGCCTGAGATTAATATGGGGGAGTGGTTTCTATGACATCTTGGGATTTACAATTTGTATTGCATGTACCAGTGCTTACCTCAAGCACTGTCAATAACTGCAAGCATTGTCTAACTTAACCCTTACAACAATACAATCAAAGAAGGCTTAATGTCGTCCTTCACTCGGTATGTAAAGAACCTCAAAGAAAGTAAGTGACATCCTTCAAGTCACACACCTAGTGAAAAAATAGAGACAAGCACCCATACAAGCAAGCATCTGCCTTCAGAACTGAAAATCATTGCAATCGTTCTGGATAAGATATTGATCTGAAAAAAAAGATATTCATCAAGAGAAAAATAACAGACAAATTACTGAGAAGATGTTGTCTTGGTAATTTTGTGAAACATAAGCATAAAATAAAACTCATAATTTCAAACTGTGTTCACCAATAATTCAGTCCCAATTATTTCTAAGATCCATACAACTTTCCCCAAGGAGTTTGTAAAATGTATACCTGAATGCTCTAGTGTGAAAGAAGCAAAATGAACATTTAAAGCTACCTCTTTGCTACTTCCAGCTGTGCTGAACAATGAAAGCAATAAGCAAATTTCATTCTCTTCCTTGACAGTTACTATTGTCCTTTACTCTGATGAAGGAAGTCTAGTATTTGATGGAATTTCATTTGTGTATTTGTTCATGTATCTATTTAATTTGCATAGGAAGCAAAAAATAATGCATATTGCTGTTTAGAGGTCTTGGAATATTAGATATAAATTAAATAGATCTGTTTTGAGCATTTGTAGGTCTAAAAAGCACAATTATCAAAATGAATTGTTCAGTTAATTTGTGCCTCAAAGAAGAATTATAGGTTAGGACCAAAGAGCATTTACTTTTAATATACTACATAGTCAGCAAAATGGTTAGATAAGCAGCATTTTTTATCCTAAAAACTTACCTGGATTACCATTGTTTGTGGCCACCGAACATTATTGATATTGAGTACTCACAATGGACTAGAGGCTCTCATTTAATTGGTTTGTTTTCTCCACATAGATATTCAAGATATACTAGCTTGTCTCCACACAGATACTCAAGATTATAGAAAAAGGTAGGCTAGAAAATTGTGTTTTTAGATAATCAGACCCTAGACAATCTGGCTCCATTTATTTGAAATACCATATAAACTACCACCAATTTTTCATTATCTGAACTCATTTTGGTATTTTGGTAGTCAATTCCCTTTCCCCTATGAGATTGATCCGCAGTAAATATAAACTTTGACCCTAGGTCTCAGGTGCCTCATTTGTCAAATGAACTGTTTAAATGGTCTTAGAGATAGCTACTCTTACTCTCTTAGAGAGTAACACAACTGCTAAGAAACTGCCAAAACCCCTTCAAGAGCCAACTTTCTCTAATCCATAAATGTCAGTTGGATCATATTACATTGTCAGTAGTGATTCTTCCAACTAATATAGACGATAACCATCTCCATCTACTTTTGGGAGAAAACACAATGCACAAGCTGAAGGACTCTCCCAACGAAGCAAGTTTGAAGTTCTTTTCTCTGAAGATTATATTCTTATCCCCACAAAAATTGTGACAAAGAGAACCAAAAAAGTGACAAAGAAAATTAGCATCTGTTAAATTAATGTCTAGCCTGTTCTAAAAACCAATCCAGGAAGGAAATTCCCATATTCTCTTGGGTAATCTCCTTGACAAATTGACCAAAAACATTGCCAAATATTTACAGTCTTACTTGATACTGACTAAATTCTGGCTCCTCAAAATGTTGCCTGTCTTTTGTATCCTTACAGTACCTCGTGTGCTAAAGTTAGATATTTATAACTATTTTTAGATGATGATCAAAGCTGTTATTAAGTGAAAGACTTGGCTGACCTGGGATACTCAGAGATTTTGCAGTAGAGCGCGAAAGGAGTTTGCAGTTTTTGCGGATACTAGAATTGACTGATCTAGTTCATTTCATTCCTGTCAACATGGAGTTTTTAAAAAATATTCATAGCAGACAGGATATAACTGAAACAGATTAAACAGCCATTTAAAATTCTAGCACACGGAGGAACATTTTTAAGCTGTTCATTTTCCATGGTCTGGCTCGTTTCCGGAATTGAATTATCAAAGCAATGAGATCATTGTCCAGTTTTCTACTTTTTTCTAGCTAAAATTGAATCTGAGCCATTTACATTTTTCAAAACTCTCTAACATAAATTAAATGTTCTTTTAGATAATTACATTTTATATGCACACATCTGTTTATATCAAATCATCATAAAGTATTCAAGGATATAGGCAAATACATTTATGCCATACAAATATAAACATTTAATTCTAGAGCAGGGTTCTCAAGCAATTTGTATTAATGTTTGATTTTTAAAAATATTAGTCAAATCTTGGAGATTTTATATTACTTTTATATGTTTGTTTCCACATTTAAATATTAAAGAGATACTTCTGACAATAGCATTGAGTTCCAAAAGAAATTGATAAGCATTAGAATATAAATTCACGCAGAATTATTACTCTATGTGAAAGGAACTTGAAGAACCTGTAAAGAGATTGTCTACCACTCATTGTGATCTAGCCTTCATAGGCTTATTTTGCATTTTAATTGATGGAACATTTTGAAATCAAGAAATTTCACTTTTCAAGAGTCCACATTTCTGATTCCTCTGAAAAACTAAAAAGATAAAACAGATAGACCTACATCATGGTGTGATCACAATCAAATATATATTATATATATATACACACACACACATATAGACACACAAATACTCACATATTCTCCTAAACAATTTTGCTTCTAAACTTCACATCATGGCCCTTCGTTCCTACATAGTTCCATGTCTATTTCTGAAAAAATGAGCATATTATTTTACATAGCCACATAACTCCAATAAATCTTGCAGTGATAAAATATATTCATCTAGGCTACTGACTGTATTTCAATGTTATCAATGGATCCAAGGCTGTCTATTATGGCATTTAGTTTTCACAAAAACAGGTCCTAGTTTATATCAGGTGTTGTACAAAGATTGCATCAAAAAGTATTGCCACCAGTGTATCATCATATGCACAGTTTTATTCCAAATAAGACATGTTTAATCTTGTCTCTGTGATCAGTTGATATGGGTAGACAAGTTCTCTTCATTATATACTTGTCTTAGTCTTCTTAAGGTGCTTTTGAAAAATATCCAAATAAAACAGTGACTTTCAGGGTAATCTGCAGAGCCAGTTAAATTCAGGTCAGAATAGTCAGTAAAGCAGATTATTCTGTTGTTTGGGTTTTTTGTCTTAACAGTGTGATTTTGGTAGGAATTTTCTAATAAGATAAGATAATCACATGGGATTATTTTGAAGAAGTTTTTAAAAAAGTAAAACAGCATTTGGTGAGGGGAAAAAAAACAGCAGCAAACTTGTGCTTAAGAATCTTTTTTCCATCATGACAAGAATGGCATGTGCCATTCCTTGTAAGCTCCAAGGGTAGCAAAGTCTGTCTTTGGTTATCCTTATGCCATTCAGTCTATATTGGGTTTTCCCTTTTAGAATGATTTCTGATTCCAAAATTCAAAGAAAATTGAAAAGGAGCGTGACTAGGTTCCCTTAAGTATACCAAAACTATTGTATTTACATGATGCAAACCAAAAAGTCTTCTTTGAAGATGAGTTAGAGAGATGGAAATGCTGTCTTTAGAAATGTCTAGACATAGAAGATATGTTAAGAAACAATAGCTTCAGGGCTGAGCCCTGGTGGTATAGTGGTTGAGTGCGGGACTGCGGCCCAGGGGCTTGGTGGCTCAAATCCAACAGCGGCTCTCCAGGAGCAAGGTTGGGTAACTCCCGCGACCACCAGATGGCAGTGATGCCCCCAAAAAAACAAAACAAAAAAGAAAATAAAAAAAGAAACAATAGCTTCCAGTTTTTTATTTTGTCTATGATTTTTATAAAAATATATTTTGCCTACCATGGAACAGTCTCCACTACCATTGTTATATACAACGTATATACAACATCTTTTTAAAATTTTTCTGAACATGATAAATTTCAGGTTATATATTCCCAGTTAATGTATCACATGATATGCTTTTTTTCTGAAATGACTGCATACAGAAGAGATTGCCAAACTCATAAGAACCTACTACCATCGAGTCCATTCTAATGCATAGGGACCCTGTAGTGAGTTTCTGAGACTGCATCTTTAAGAGAGCAGAAAGCCTCACCTTTATCCCACAGTTTATTGGGGTTTCAATCACCAACTTTGTGCTTAGCAGCCCCATTCCTAACTCACTGCACTACCATTGCTCCTTAAAGGTGGCTAGACATTTTAAAGTGAACCAGTAAACAAGAGAGAAAGAGAGAAATCAAGGACATAATCCACAGCTCAAAAAAAAAATCATGATGTTTTTGTTGCTAAAACATCTGGTTCATGAGAATTTTGCAATCTGTTCTCCGTGTACCCCTTTTTAATCAGAACTCTTCCATCAAAATGTTCACCTAAATTGTTGTTGTTATCATTGTTAGTTGCATCCACTTGACTCTGAATCCCAGTAACCTCAGGTACAATGGAAGTAAACAATGCCCAGACCAGGACTATTCTCACAATCCTGGTTAAGTTTGAGCCCATTCCTATTGCTCCCACCTCATCTCATCAAGGGCCTTTCTCTGGTCCACTGGCCCTCTATGTGCCTAGCATTATGTCGGTGTCTAGCAACTGTTCTCTCCTGATAACATGTCCAAATGAATGAGACAGAATCATACTTCACAAACAAGGACTGTTATGGCCATACTCCTTCCAACACAAATGTGTTCATTCTTCAGGTAGTCTATGGTATATTTAATATTTCTTACAAATACCATAATTCAAAGGGATCCATTCTAGTCATAAAAAGAATTGTAGGTCTTAAAAATTAAAAGAGTATACCATTCCAGGAATCAGTAGTCAAAAGTGTATAAAGCTGGTAACTGGAATTTTAAAAATACTCAAGTAAAACTTTCCTTTTTGTGTGAACCACACAAGTCCCTTTATTTTATTATTTTAACAACTTTATTGGCACTTCATCCACATATCATGCAATTCAATACTTCAAGCATATCAAGAAGAGTTGAAGAATCATTACCACAATCAATTTTTGAGCATTTTCTTCTCCCTTGTCCTCACTGTTATGAGGTTACTTTTTTAATTGGGATAAAAATATGTCCAACAAAACATTCTCCAATTCAACAATGTCTATACATATCATCCAGTCCTACTGATTATGCTTTTCATAAGTGCAACAATTATTTCTATCTTTTGTCAAATTACTCCACCACCACTAGCAAACACAATGCTCCCTAGGCAAAACTCTTCTTCACCAATGGTAACCCTTGATCAACCGTTTTTTTTAAGTAGTTATCTTGATATAATATTTATACATTTCCATAGTTAAGTCGCTTTAAATCAGTTACATGAACTTCATCACAATCATTCCAGTGCTCCCTCCCACAACCCCACATTCACTATTTGCTTCCCAATTTCCCTCACTCTCACAACACGCCAGTCCCAGATAAAACATTGCATCCATTATTGTCTCTACACATCCACTCCTTCTGTGCTTCATCAATTTGGAAACCTAACAAAGGCAAGAGAAAAATGGAGCAGAAAAAATAAAAACAATAATAAGATAAAATAAAGAATAAGAAAGAAAAGACTACCAGTCATATTTTAAAAGCCAAAGAACAAATTTCTATCACGAAAAAAGTGAGAAATATTTGATTCTAGAGCAAAATCAGGTCAGGTCAAGAGAGAGGTCAACTGACCAAGTATATCATATTGTACCATGGATAACTTCCCCATAATCAAGTTCACTATAACTCAATCTGATAGTTTGAGTCCCTCACCTGTGGCCAAATATGTAATTTGATTAAATAGATTGCAGATAGCTTTGGGGCTCCCACTGTTCTCAAAAGCCTTTTACAAATTGGGTGCTCCCAGTTTAAGTTCTGATACTTATCCCTTCATCATATTTGGATTTTGATCCAAATATGGCAGTCATCTAACCTGGTGTCATTTTGAGGATTAAGTGTGTGGGGGTAGAGCCTAGCCTGTCAATCTAGAGATAAACAGTGAGATTTCTGTGTGGACATGGTCTTCTGAGAATTCTGGGAAATGTGATAATTCCCTCTTAGAGACGGAGACACGGTCTCTTTCAGTTCATTTTCCGGGAGACACTTGACCATCAAGGATGGCTCCCTGCAAAATATCCCTGAGGAGAAGCCACATGGGCCTACCCTGATGCAGCAAGAAACCTGGACCAGGAGAAGCCACATGGAGATTCCTTCCAGAAATGAGATGCTTACACCACTGGATTCAAAGAGTTTCTATCCACTGGTGTGTGGCCATTCTGCATTTGACATTATTACATGTGTTTCATGAGTCTGAAGAGGACTTATAGATTGGCATTGCACATATGGACTAATATCAGACTTATGACCTTGAACTGGACTAGGTTTGGATGTTTTTTCAGTGTTCAATTGCTCTTGTGTATAAGCCTCTCCCTTATACACATATGTGTGTCTATGGATTTGTTTCTTTAGGGTACCCGGACTAACACAGTATTTATTATTGTGTCACGCAGGCTGAAGACTGAGTTGAAACCTCTCTTAGATGGCTACTTGTTTGGATACAAGTCTTTCAGATCTCAGCCAGTATTCTAGTTGATAGCTGGGCACTGTTTGCTTTCTTTACCAAAAGTTTCTGTAGCATCCTTCTCTCCAGTGATCACTTCATAAAGGCCAGTGTCAAGCAGAAGCCCTTTTCTTAATGCAACATCGGTTGCCCTTCATCTTACTCGATGTCTTTATAGCAGTGAAAGCTAATGACTAAATTTGAGGCTTCCTTCTTAAATTTGCATAAAGAAAAGAATTTTAAGGTTTATGGGCTGAAAGGTGAGTGTCAAGGGACAATCAAAAACTATTCTAATTCCCTCCATGTACACCTGAGAAGTAGTTTCTACACTCCAATTAACAGTGACTACAAAAAACTTAAAAAGCTATCATGTTTTGCAATTTGTTGGAAACATTTTCACTTTTCCTATTTCTATCATTGTGATTGCCTCTCCTCAAAATGTAAAAGCTGCTGTGCACTTTCCTATAATCAGCAATTAATGCTGGATGAGTATTGTCAAAGGACAATGGTACTCCTCCTCCTCTCCCCACGCAGAATGATTACAATTAGCGTCTCTTTGCAGAGGCAGTCCGTTTTCTAGTGATACCATTGCAATCCAAAAGAAGGAAACAATGAAACAATCTCTATAAAATGCCTCCAGACTGTAGGTTGGTATTAAGTAAAAGTAGATGCAATAGCAATTTTATAAATAAACGAACTTCCATCTTTGCCCCAAATTTATACTTCCTTCACTGGAAAAGATCCATTTCAGTCACTGTCACTGGGGGTTTCCAGAACTGTAACAATCATGGAGACTAATTAAGAACCCAGGTTTCAAGATGGTCAGTATTTTATTTGAGCTACCAGGTCAGTTTTGATTTAACAAGCAGCAACGCTTTACTGAGCAGGTGCTATTGGACAGTTCTTCTTCTAGATGTTAGGAGCCTGGCCACCATAGCCATTATGTGATGGGCTACGAACTGGAAGGGTAACAGTTGAAAACCGCCCATTTACCGAAGAGAGTAAGACAGGACTGTCTACTCCTCTAAACAGTTACAGTCTCAGAAATTCACAAGGGAAGCTCTAGTTTATCCTATAGAATCACTAAGAGGCACCCATAACTTGATGGCAATGAACTTTGAGAGCTTCTAGTGTTAGCAATACAACAATAAAATGATCAGGCATAAATTCTTGTCCTAGAGGAGCACTGGTGGCAATGTGGGTTATTGGTTGATCTTGAATGGTCTGTGGTTCAAACCTACTACCGTTCTGGAAAAAGAACTTCCATGTTTACACTCTTAGAAAGCCTACATCGGGTCACCGTGAGTCAAGATGGCAGTGGATTTAGTATGATTTGAGTTTTTTTTCTTAATTTTTATTAATGACGCCAACCTTCAATTTTGAATTTGTGGGCTACCTCCACGAGTACGCTAATGAATTGGCTTGAGCTGCTTACTTAGATAATAGGAAGGACAATAGATAACATACACTCTTAATTTTCTCCTTTGCTTTATTGCTTTTCTGTTGTTGTTTGCAATGGGGAATATATCCATAATGCCTTAGAATTGTAGCAAAATATTTGTACAGTGTGGCCCAATTCTGTGCATAACTTTCATCCTATCTTCTCCACCATACAGTCTGTTTTAAACAGCATGCTTATATTTTATTCCTCATCACAATAAGGTAAATTTCTCTATATTCCAGGTTGTAGCTATGGATAATTGAATTGCACCATCATCTCTTCCCACAGTATTGGGAATTGGTATTGGGCATATGGGCTGATATCGGACATATGACTTTGAACTGGACTGGGTTGGGATGTTTTCTCAGTGTTCCATTCCTTTTGTATATAAACCCTTTCCTTATATCCATACGCGTGTCTATGAAATTTGTTCCTCTAGTTTACCCGGACTAACAGAGTAAATCATACTATTTTCTAATTGAAAATGGCCAATTGAAATCAATTTCAACTCAGTAATATTTAGGATATAGATCATTTTTACTTTCAATTTTGTTAGATTAATGCACCATACACTGCAAGCTTCAATCAGTAATAGATTTTTGTAGCTGTTTCTGCCCATTTTGAGTCTTGTCCATGAGCAAAAAAAGGCATAGAAAGATATGATTATGCTTGACTCTACTTGGATTATACAGCTCTTCCTCAGACACATTTTGAGTGCCTTCTGATATAAAGTGCTCATTTTCTAACCTTGTATCTGACTATGTTCTGTTGATAGTCATGATGTTTTCAGTATCTGATCATGTTTTGATGTTTTTCATAAGGTTTACAGGAGCTACTTTCTCAGAAGTAGACTGTCTAATCCATCTTCTTAGCCTGGAAGTCTTTTGAAATCTGTTCACTTGGTGGTATTTGAAATACCATTGACTTTGTTTCCAGCATCACAGCAACACACAAGCCACCACAGTACAACAAACTGACAGATAAGTGGTAGGAATGAGGGGAGACAGTGTGTTTTCTTTCCTTTGTGCTATTTTTAGAATAACTTCTATTTACCGATTTAATTATATTTTTATTTAGGTCAAAGTATACACAAAAAATATTTTTCCATTCAACAATTTATACATGTTTTGTTTTGTGACATCAGTTTAATCCCCTCGATGTAATAGCACTTTTCTCACTTCTTCACTTAGTTTCACATTTTCTATATATTTTTCTTTTTTGTCCTTTCCAGCTTTCTGAGCTTTGTTTTTCAGAAAATATTTTCATTTTGTGTTATCTGATGGATTTAATAATTTCAAATTCACTGCAAATATTTTAGACATGAAATTACTATTGTCATTCTATTATGATTTTTGTTATGGTGTTGATAATTTTTTATTCTATGATTCTTCTCTATTGAGCTCATTTTGTTACAAGTTTCCTTTTGTTTTAATTTACGTGATTTTGTCTTTAAGTCTATGATTTACTTTTTTCTTTTTTATCTTTTTTCGTTTTATAAATTCTATCTTTTTAGTAAAAATGTAATTTATTTTTATCTAAGTTTCAAACATCACCATTTGTCTGTCAGTTTGTCATACTGTGGTGGATTTTGTGTTGCTGTGATGCTGGAAGCTATCTCACTGGTATTTCAAATGTCAGCAGACTCACCCAAAGTGAACAGGATTCAACGGAACTTCCAGACTAAAAAAAAGACTATCAAGAAGAATTGGGTTCCCCAATCAGGAGGATGAAGCCACTGAACACTATATGCATAGCTTCAAAACATTTTCAGATATAGAGGCATCGTGAGTGGAACATTGTCAGAGATAGTGCCAGAAGCAGGGCTCGTAGAATAAGGGGGTGCTTGAACTGTAAGGGGGCACTTGAAGAAGGACTGATTTTTCAGAGTGGAGGCAACCATAGTGACATGAGTCCAGGAAAACCTGTGAAGTGGAGACTTTGTGAATCTTCATTTGCTGATGGTGCATGATTCAAGATAAAGAGAAAAAGGATTAAAATATGCTAATGTGGAATGTGCAAAGCATGAATCTAGGAAAATTGGAAGTGGTCAAAATGAAATGAAATGAATAGAGATTGATATTCTAAGCATTACTGAGCTGAACTATTGGAATTTTTAATCAGAAAATCATATGATTTACTATGCTAAGAATAACAAGAGGAATGGTATGGCATTCTTTTTTAAAAGGACATGGCAAAATCAATCATGCTATCTCTATTAGGATGTACCTATCCATCTTCAAGGAAATCAAATCAATAAAATTATTTTAAATTACTTTAGTCAGAAACATCAAACAGACAATCAAGTTGAATTGATAATTATGGGCAACTAAATGAAAAAGTTGGAATCAGATATGGAACAGTAGTTGTAAAATGTGGAGTTATTGATGGAAATGGAGCTGACAATCTCATGATAGAATTTTTAAGACCAAGGATTAGTTTAAAGCAAATATCTTATCTCAACAACATAAAAAGTTACTATATGCATGAACTACTTCAGATGGAATACACAGAAATCAAATTGATTGCATCCGTGGTAAGGGATTCTGGAGAACCTTAATATAAGCAACTAAGACAAGGACTGGAGTTGTCTGTCTCATAGACCATCAACTAGTCATATTTAGGTTCAAGGGTAAAACTGAATAAAATTCAAATCAGTCCACAAGCACTTACTACAATCACTGGGTATAAGCCTATCCCGCCTGAATTTTGAGAACATCTCAAGAACACGTTTGATGCACTGAACACCGATCACAGATGACCTGACAAACTGTGGAAGGATATCAAGTCTATTGGTAATGATGAAAGCAAAAGATCCTTAAAAAGTCATCATGAGGAGAGATTCTGAATATTGCTCTTATTGATAAAATAGCTAAATCAAATGTAAGAAGTGAGGAAGGAAAAGGGCTAAATAGAAAATATCAAAGGGCAGCTAAAAAATAAAAAAACTTACCAAGGACTCAAGTAGAAAGAAAATGCTTTGAGAATAATAATGGCAACAATTGTACAAATGTATTTGACGCAATGGATGGATGGATGGGTGGATGGACGGACGGAATGGATTGTGATAAGAGTTGCACAAGTCCCCAGTAAGATTATTTTTAAATAAGTCAGAGACTAATATTATAATGAAATGTGCATAGACCTAGAGCTAGAAATTTTGTAATACCCCAAGGACAAAATATTGAATAATGAAATGGAATCATCGAAAGAAATGGAGTCATTGTACTAAAAAGAAATAGTCAATATTCCATCATTTCAGAAGGTAGCATCTGAGCAAGAATCAATGGTTTTGAAGGAAAAAATTCTAGCTACACTGAAAGCATTAGTCAAAAGCAGGGCTCCAGGAATTTATGGGATAGGAATTGGAAAGTTTCAGAAAGCTGATAAAGCACTGGAAGCACTCATTTATTTTATGCCAGGAAATTATGAAGAGAGTTATGTGGCCAAATGATAGGAAAAGTGCCCTATATGTACTCATTCCAAAGAAAAATAATCCAACAAAATGCTCAAATGATAAGACAATATTTTTGAAATACAAGTAAAATTTTGCTGAAAACATTCAATAATGATTGCAGCAGTACAATGACAGGGAGCTGTCAGAGGTTCAGGCCTGATTCAAAAAAGGACAAGAAACAAGGGATATCATTACTGATGCCAGAGGGATATTGGCTCAAAGTAGAGAATACTGGAAAGATGTTTATTTTTGTTTTATTGATAATGCCAAGACATTTAACTATGTGGACTATGAATAACCATGGATACCTTGACTAACCTTGAAAAGAGTGGGAATTTCAGAATATTTCATGGCGGTTATAAGCAAAAGTACATGCATCAAGAATTTGTATATGGATTCATTGTTTGGATAGAACAAGGAAATACTTCATGGCTTAAAATTAGCAAAAGTGAGCATCAAGGTTGTATTTTCTCACCATACTTATTTAATATGTATGCTCAGCACAGCGTCAGAGAAGCTGGATTATGTGAAGAGGAATGAGACATCAGGATTGGAGAAAGGTTTGTTAACAACCTGTGATATGCAGATGGCACAACCTTGTTTACTGAAAGTGAGGAGAACTTGAAGCGTTTGCTGGAGAAAGCAAAGATTGCAATCTTTAGTGTGGATTAGGCTCAAAGTAAAGAAGATCAAAATCCTCACCACTGTATCAATAGGAGTAACATCATGATAAAAGGACAAAACTTTGAATTTGTCAAGGTTTTCATCTTGGTGGGATACGTAGTTGATATACAGAGAAGAAGCAATCGAGAGATCAAATGCGGAATTAAATTAGGTAAGGCTCCTGCAAAAGACCTCGTTAGAGTATCAAAAGGCAAGGATGTCACTTTCAGGATGAATGTGCAATTGGCCCAAGTCGTGATTTTTTTTTTTTTGCCTCATATGTATGTGAAAGTTGGACATTGAATTAGAAAGGCTGAGGAAGAATCAATTCATTTGAAATATGGTGCTATAGAAGAATATTGAAAGTACCATGTATTGCTAAAACGACAAACCAATCTGTCTTGGAAGAACTATAGCTAGAGCACTCGTTGGAGGCATGGGCAACAAGACATTTTATATACTTTGCATGTTGCGTTAGTCAGGGTTAGCTAGAGACACAAGTTCATAGACACTCGTGTGTATAAGAAAGAGCATTATAGAAAAGAGCAATTATATAATGAGAAGCATCTCATCCCAGTCCAGATCGACCCCATAAGTCTGATAATTGCCCATATGCCTGATACCGATCTATTAATTACTCTTCAGCCTTCTGCAAAACATTCATGCAGCCAAATGCAGGAAGAACACAGGCGAGTGGGGGCAAAGTCATGCGGATCCAGTGGCGGGAGAAACATTGCAGTGCTGGCAAGGGGTCTCCATATGGCTTCTAGCTCTGGGCCTCTAGCATAGCTCTATGTGTCTTGTCAGCAGGAAGACAAAGCAGAAAGTGTGTAGATCTGGCCTCCAGTGAGCTATTTATCTCTGTTTGTAACACCCAAATGAGGTCACCAATATGCGATAGGATTGATAGGCTAGACTCCACCCAACCCCGTCAAAAGTAGATGAGAGATTGCGTAACTTATATTTAGGAGAGACTAACTAGTCCCTGGAGAAAGGACCTCATGTTTGGTAAAGTATAGGGGCAGTGAAAAGGATGTGCCTCAAGGAGATGGATTGGCACAGTGGCCGCAACAAATGGTTTGGGCGTACGAATAATTGAGAGCATCTTATTATTCTACTGTGCATAGGGTTGCTATGAATGGCACCTAACAACATCAACAAATTTAAAATAAGAGGCTCTAGTGGTGTTGTGAAGCCATTAAATTTGCTGATTGCAAAGTCAGCAGTTCCAAGTCACTAATGTTACGTGGGGAAAAAGATGAGTCTTTCTACTCTGATAATGAGGCACACTGTTGGAAACCCACAGGAGTCCCTGAGCTTTCCACCCTACTATCCTAGAAGGTGGGTCTGCATGGACACCATGGCAGTGAGCTTGATTTGGAAAGTGAAAAACACCTTCTTCTTTCTTGCTAGTGTCTTCAGTTCTTCCATATCTGGAAGAACTTTGTGCTTCATAGTTGCTTTCCTTTACACTTAGAGTTTGCATGCTCTATTTTCTGTGCTGTCATTTGTTTCATTTTTAAAACTCTTTTTCTGGCTTGGTTCCCGAGTGAGACTTTCATGTGTCAATCTCATGCCTTGCTTTGCTGTACAAAAGACTCCCTTTAAAAACGTTTGTAATATTTCAGTGGTTTTCAAAAGTTTCCATAATTCCTACCTATCTGAAATGTCCCAATTCATCATTGTATTGTAGCTATAATCTTGATGGGTATATAATTGTCGATGGGTAATTTTTTTTCTTTCAAAATTTTGTGTCATCTGATTTGCTTCTTCTCTGTGAGATTTTTGCTAAGAAATCAGAGATTGGCCATATTGCCTCCCATTTGTAAGTAATATTTCCTTTTCCTCAAGTTGCCTTTAGAATACTTTCTCTGTCTTTGATTATGGAAAGTCTGGTTGAGCTTTTTGGGGAATATATACTGCTTGAGGATTGTTGAGCTTCGTGGATGGATATCATTTAATCTTTCGTGGTATTTCAGAAGTTCCCTGCCTGCAAATGTGGCAACTTTCTCTATTATTATTTGTTGCTTCTTTGTATTCTGGAATTGCAAGTACCCATACACTTTTCCTCTTACAGTGTACCACATAATTTGTAGGCTTTCTACATTTTCCTTCGATCTTTTTTGTAGTATCTCCTCTACTTCAATAATCTGATCTACTAATGATTCAATTCTAACATTTTGTTCTTCCAATGTCTTATGTATTTTCAAAATGTTATAGTTAATCTCCTCAGTTTCTAATTCTTTTCTTGATTATTTGCTCCTATATTGTTTTCCTGAATTATTCTTGGCCTTTATCTGCTTCCCTTGGTTTTTGTAGTCTCCTTGATTTCCTGCAAGGCACGTTATCCCTTATCAGGCATCCCTTATTTCAGTTCAGAGAGGTTTCGTAGTCATTTCTTGCACCTTCTTTTCCTGTTTCTTTGAGTTGAAATTGTCTGCTGTTTTCTAGACACTTAGACACTATTGTATTTACCTGATTATTGTTTGATCACCATTATGTTTTGATTTACTTTGTTTTCATATATTTGTGTGGACTGAGTAGGCTTGAAACTTTTGCTTATAATTTGGAAGCAGTATGATATCTTTCTTCCTCCTTGAAAGCAGATGGAGTAATTTGTAGGCTTTGGGATATTAGGATCTATTTGCTGATCACGTAGAGCAGCTAAAGACAGGGTAATCAAATATTGCCTACTGTATGCCATTTTCTAGTTGTGCAAGATTGAGTTGTGATATTCATTCATTGCGGCAAATATTGGCAGAGATATGGGTGTGGATGACTAGTCGGGACATAACTTTTGATTACAGCTACATGAAGTAGAGGGGGAAGATTTTAAAGAGACAAAGGGAGAAAGGTTTAAAAGTAAAGGAAAATGGAGATAAAATGTGGTAAGTGGATAAATTTAAAGGGGCAAAATAGAATAAAAAGGGACAAAAGTGCGTAAATAAAAATTCAAAAGATGGAAAAGTAAGAAATGCGGCAAGGTGGTTATGACAGTAATTGTGCATGCCTTTAAGGAAGGAGGCATGCACAACACCTGCTGCTATGATGGTATAATTGTGGAGGTGGTAGACTGGACTGTGGGGGTGAGGAGGTCAGGAAACCTGGATAGCCTGTGGGGAAGAGGAGGCAGGCAAGGCTTCCCATCTGGTAACTGGGTAGGTGTGCAGGGCTAGGGACCTTATGCTGTTCTGGGCCTACCACTCCGCAGGGGCACCCTCCTAGTTCTCTCCTGTTTATTGGGTCCCTCTCTTTTCTGTAGTTGTCTATTCTATGAAAGTTATCTCTGTCTTTTCTGTAATTTTGCCTATTAGATTTAGTTGAATTTTCTGCTCACTTTGTTTCTCTCCAAATTTGTTTACACAGTTTTCTCTGTCTATGAGGTTGCTTTCTCTTCATCCATTTATGTTGCCTTCTATGCCTTAAAATGGCCACTCTGTTGAACCTCCACTTTCTCTCAATCTCTGATCACTATTTTCTTTCTGGGTTTTACTTCCAGTTGGTTTTATATGTTTTAAAGCAATTTTATTGGCAATTCATCCACATATATAATTCAATAATTCGATCATATCAAGAAGATCTGTGCAACCCAGTTTAGAACATTTTCTTCTTACTTGTATTCATTGCTATATATGTAATGACTTTTTTATTGTGGCAAAGATAAGCACAACAAAACTTTCTCCAATTCAACAACTTCTACACATATGATTCAGTACCATTGACTATACCTTTCAAAGATACAACTGCATTCTATCTGCCTGAACTTCTGATCCTACACAACTACTTATGGGATAAGTATACTTCTTTGGAAAATATTTCATATTGCAACATCTCCAAATTTTAACTTCATATATATATAAATATATAAAATGCATATATAAAGGTGTATATATACCTTTAAATTGTTTTTAATTTATTTTTTAATCTTTAAATTGCTTTGAAGCATAATTCTCCATCTTAATTTTTCATCCCTTCATTTGATACTCAGAATTCCAGAATTCACATCTGTATATAGTTTAACTGGTTTCTCAGATCACTATTGTAATGGAATTGGGCAAGATATGGCACCAGGACATTATCTGGTCTCATCCTCCTTTAGAATCATACTTACTTACTCATATTTCTAATTAGACTTTCTTTTTCATAAACCTGCCACTGAAAAAAATGACCTTAGGAACTTTAGTCTTATGTAATTCTTAAGATTTACTTCATTTTTTTAGTATAAAGTTTTTGTTTATTGGTGGGTTTTAAATGAATGGGCATCTTCAACCAAAGGGTAAGAAGGTCCATTTGACCTCAAGCCTAACTTATCTTTTAACATTTGCTTCTTTATTGGGGGTTGACTGCCCTCCCTTTTATGTTCTTTGTGCACACACTTTATTCATTAGAACCCCAGATGGTGGAATGTGAGTGAGGCTCACCCCCAATCCAGTGTTAGGGAAGATATATGTTAAGTTAATAACTCCTACATGTATAATATTGATTCCTGCAAAGTGAATTCTGACTCATGAAAACTTCCTGTCTATCAGTGTAAAATAGTATTCTATAGGGCTTTACAATGACTATGTTTTTTCAGCAGATGCCCAGGCCTTTCCTCTGATGCTCCTCCGGGTAGACTTGAATCATTCGTGCTTCACTTCGTAGCTGAGTGCTTAACTATACCACACAGGGAGCCTTATACTCAGTAGTGCAAACAGCAAGATGATGATAATATAGAGACATCTTTATCAGAAAATATTTCCCTATGGCAGTGGGATTTAAAATGAGATCTTAGGATGAAGAAATCAGATGGAGTCCTACTATCAGAAAGAATAACAACTAGAATTTATGGGCTTGCTTTCAAGCAAGCAGCAATCTTAGTGAAATGGCCCACATGGAAACACACACACACACACACACACACACACACCATCATATGTGATCTAAGGTTGAGATAGTTTCTTTCTCAACAGATCAGAAATTCTCTGGGTTGTCTTTGCAAGAGCACAATGAAGATCGTCTTCCACAACAAGTCTTGATAATTGACAAGCTGGAAAACCCTGTTTCACTAAGACATGTTGTTGGAAATGGAAGAAGAAGGCACAACACAGTCTCAGACAGTACAGGATATGACAGAAAACACTTGGTCTAGAATTGTGGAACTGGCATTGTAGAGAAATCAGTTCTCACTGCATTGCTGTTAGTAAGTTCAGTGAACTTCTCTTGTGCTGTCTCAGGAACGTCTTCAATTTTGACTCTGAATGGGCTTTTGGCAAGTGCAAATGGGGTCTCAGGTATATTTGGAAAGTAGGAGGGATTCCATCTACAAGCACATCCAGGTGTTCTTTCACAGAAATTATCACCTTAATCCTTTTTTCTGGCTCAATGTCATGTTTCTCAAAGAAAGCAGACAACATGTAACCATTTTACATCCATCCAATTTTTTTGCCAAAGCTGAAGTTTCATTTGGAATGATCTGATCTTTTCAGACAAATTGAAATATATTGCATTTCATTCTTGCATTGATAAATTTAACTCATTCAAGAAGGAAAAGATGTCAACAAAGTAAGCTATTTTCTGCTGGCCACTTTTATCCCTGAAAGGTGATTCGAACTGTGGTCATTCTTTCTGATTAAAAACATTTTGAGTCCATCACGGAGCTCAAAGATACGTTTTAAAGTTTTTCTTCTCGACAACTTTAGTGTGAAAAACCACAGCATTCAGCACATCCAGTTCATTGCACAGTTGTGAAAACAGTTGACTGTTTAAATTGCACGCCTTTACAAAATTGACAGAACTTAGGATGCTTTTCATTACGTCTTGTAACTCGTGTGGCAGTGTTCTTTGTTGCTAACATTTGCCGATGAATCATACAGTGAGTTCTGATGACTTTTGTAGAGTCATTCAGTACCAAACGTTAAATTCCAGATCGACATTCTAGCATAGCTGGAGCACCATCTGTGCAAACTCTACAAACCTTTCCCCAAGAGATCTTATGCTCTTTCAAAAATGAACCAACTGTGTCAAATACATCACGTGGAGTAGTTCTTGTTTCAAGAGGTTTGCAAAAAAGAAACTTATCTTTAAAGTCTCCATCATTAATATACCTCATGTAAGACAGTAACTGTAAAGAGTGTGCAATGTCTATAGATTCATCAAGAGGGATGTAAAATATCGTTAAGTGGGGCAGATTTCATTTCCTAGATTACCTGATCAAGAATATCAGCAGACACATCACTTATTCTTCTGTGGACAGTTTTGCTAAATAAGGAGATTGCTCTCATTTTCGTAACAAATTTGCCTCCGATCATAACTTGAACAATATCTTTGGCTGCTGCCAACAGTAAATCCTCAGAAATGGTATGAGGTCTCATGGCTCTGGCAATTCTGAGTGCCACCAAATATGAAACTTCAATGGCTGCTACGTTTTGTTTGTAGTACTTGCCACCAGTGTCAATCAAGTCTGACTTTCTTGAGTTCATCAGCTTTGCTGGTATCCTTGCCAGCAAAGTTCAGATGCTTGCTATCAAAATGACATTTTAGTTTGTTCACTTTTATATATCCAGTTGGTGAAAAGAGCTTCACAACAAATAACATATTGTGGGTTGTCAATTCTTGCTGTAATTATTGAGGTAAAACCATACTATAGAAAATCCTCACTATATTTTCTTTTCTTAATGTTCTTCTCTACAGAATCCATTCTCATGGGAGACTTGCTAATTAAAATCAAATATAATGATAACGCTAACCATAAATAAATAATGATAATTCGCACTATACAATTCATTAAAGTTTCCTATGATCTGTCATTCTCTGCTGTTTTTTTTTTACAATCTGTTACTATCACAAGGGTGCAGTATTCACATCAACCACAGCTGAATATAAAAAAGACTGATCAGCGTCCAGATTAAGTTCCCATGATATTTGCAGTAGTTGATTTTACGGAACATGATTTTATATTTACCCAGTCATGATAATTCATGAAATGTCATTTTACTTCTAATATTGCTGTTTTCAACACAGTAGCTGCTCTCTACACATGTGTGACTGGTTGGAATAAGTACATTATGACACCCATCCTGTCACATACACCTGCATTTGTATGGAGTGTATGTGATGGGGTTGGCATGGTAATGTCATCACGCAGGGTAATCTTGGGTGAGCGTACCTGCATGTGGGCAGATCTGCCTGGAGATGGTGTGGTGTTTCACTTCCTAAGGCTATCAGAAATATGTTTTTCTAATGGTTTTAGGCAACCCCTGTGAAAGGATCATTCAATCCCAAAGGGGTTGTGACCCACAGATTGAGAATCACTGCTTTAAGTCATTGAAATATTCATTGCCAAAACTGGCTCTTTGATGAGTATTCTTCTTAAGTAAAAAATAGCATAAAATTCTCATCAAAGAGCCAGTTTTGACAATGGATATTTCTCCTTAGTGTGCTCTTAGATTTCTATCTGATATTTGTGCAATTATTTATCATTACTGTTTATTTAAGCACTCATCACAACTCAACTGCTGTTTATCTAAAACAATTTCTGTAATTGCTTCAGTAAAAAGTCAATGTGGTAGCATTTTAAATAAGTTACATTTCAGTCACCCTACTGTCTATCTATATTGTTCTCACAAACTTTATTCATTGTGTTTTTGAATTTATATTTTTACTCACAACTCACGGTTTAACATCAGTGTTGTACATAGCTTAAATAGTTGAAGAAAGGGGAGACGTGTACCTTTTTGCCTCATTCCCCACAGGAACAAAGCTCAATTTCATAAAATGTTTTGCTAAATGGAAACATGGTGTCCAAACCTTCCCTCAAATATCAATTTTTCTCCCTTTCATTTATTCCCCCTATCAGAAAATGATTGTCTTAAGTTAAAACCCAGCTAGAATGTTATCCCTCATTCCCTGTGAGAATGTCATGCTACAATGTCTATAATTTTTCTCCCTTCTTAAAAATCCCAAAGAAATAGACATCCCTTTACATTTTCTATTGCCAAAAGACTCCTGATTTTAAATTCAATGCTTTTCCATTTTTCATAGGCCATTAATTGTGATAATGATGTTAGTGATGAGGAAAATCATAACAAATATCTCCTATGTGCTTAGGACTGCTGTCTTTAGTCACTACACACGAACCATGCCATAGGTTCATTCTTGCTGTTTTAGGATATCACACAGTTGATTCTAACTCTTGATGACCTCATATGTGCAGATCGCCATGCCTGTCTTTTGAGAGATTGATTTGAATGATCAAATTTGGGTTAGTAGTAAAGCACTTAAAAGTTTACGCCACAAGGGATAACACAATCTAAAGGAAACACTATGATTATCTCCATTTTACAATCCCAGAGACTGACATACTCATAACCATTTGGGTT
Organism: Nesogale talazaci; assembly: GCA_004026705.1. Classification (NCBI taxonomy): domain Eukaryota; kingdom Metazoa; phylum Chordata; class Mammalia; order Afrosoricida; family Tenrecidae; genus Nesogale; species Nesogale talazaci. The sequence continues at coordinate 33,397 of PVJH01005415.1, read as the reverse complement.
TTAGATTACATGTACCTTCTTCTTTGTATTTTGTATACTGCTTGGATAACTTGCATTAAGCTATGGACAACTCTTAAAATAAGGCACAGTCGGAAAAACGGAAGTCTTTTTTCATCGAATGAAGTGGAACCATCAAGGTGGTTTGTCTCTAGTGCTTGCTTGTTTCTCCATTACAATCACAGATAGATCATTACATCCATTTTAACAGGACAAAGACAAAAGAACTCTGAGGGAAACAATAGAGGAGAAAGAATATACAGGGGCAAAATACACCAAGACTCTATGTGTGCCATACATGTGAGGGACTCTTCAATATAATGAAAGGGCGAAGAATTTTCAGAAGCAAAGAAGGCCTGCTCCTCTTTTCATTTCCACAACCCTGTCTGTCTCCTTATGGGCCTGCCTTCTTCCTCCCCTCATAACCACCTAAAAAACCAAGCTCACCATCACAAAGTCAATTATGCCTCACAGTGACCAATAGGACAGAACTGCCCCGGTGTGTTTCCAAGACTGGAACTCTTTACCAAAGTAGAAAGCCCCATCTTTATCCCACGGAGCAGCTGGTGACTTTAATCTGCTAGCCCTACCCACACCCACACAAAGCTTTAGCTCTCTTTCTTGACATAAACAGCAAGGAGCCCTGGTGGCACTGTCGACTAGGCAACATCGGATTGTTAGCCATCAACCTGAGAGGCTCTCTACTTCTGTAAGGTGTACAGCCACTGGAACCGACTTAAAGACAGTGGGTTGGTTTTGAGAGGAAAGGCAGCAGCGAAAATTTTAATTCTGTAGAAGGAGGCTAATTAAGAGACTCTCTTCATCCTAGCACGATTATTTTTCTCGTCAACAGGTTTTTGGTCATGGAACTAAATTTTAGCTTATTTCCCATTCAGAGAACATGTATCTCCCTTTCAAACTTGCTTTCATTCACCTGCTGTAGGTGCATCTAGAGCAAGAGCTTTGAAAACACATAGACAAGACACAATGGCAGCTCCCTCAATCTTTCCTTTCCCAAAGGAATTGCAACGTTTACTTGGCTCCTTTGCAAGCACAGTACTTGGCACATTCAAGACACTTAATCACTTGTGAGGTGATTGATCACAAACTTTCTACCTTTCATTACCTTTGCTTCCACATTTCATAATAAATTGCCAACTCCCACAAGCGTTTGGTTACAGAAAACTTAGGCAATTCATCTCTGTTAAGATGATAAGATTTAAAAGTAAAACATTCTTTGAATTTAAGTTGTTTTCAGTACCAAAATCAACTTCAAACCATAAATAAAATGCATCGAGAAACTGGGATCCTCACTATATAAATTCTATAATGTCACTTGCCATACCAACAGATATCTTAGAAATCCGTAAAATTAGAAATTGCTTCAATTCCATCAAATGCAAAGATTGAAAAGTAGTCTTATATTTTCCTCTTTATTGACTATTGTTTCTTCTCACTTAACTCCTCAAAACTGGCATTCACTTCTTTTTGGGAACCAGGATTCCTACAGTGAGATTTCCTGGAATGTCAACTTGTGACAATAGCTCTTCCATTTGGTGAGCTCATTTTCATGACAAAGAATATAATTACGAGGGAACAGTAAAGTCTGTTCTTACAAGAAGAATTTTATAAGAATAAAATGCACATGATTAATCATTACCATGTTTTTGGTTTTTCTTTTAAACCCTATACCCACATCCCAGGAGAATGCAAATCTAAAAGGAAGTTAGCTCTAACTTTAGCATACCAATATGTTTTCAGGAAAGCATGGAAGGAAGAAGTAAAATGTAATAATTTAGGGAATATTTCACAAATATATGGGAGCAAAGTTACTTTTCCCATGTTAGTAAATAATTACATGTATCCCTGTAATTATTTTCAAGTGTTCATACTAGGGTTAATAAATGTAAAGAAATGGCTAGTGAGATTTAAGAAGAAATGGTGTTATACAAAGAAGACACACCCACACAGGATGAAATGATCTCTTTATCATTTCCAGTGGATTTAGGCAGAAAGCCTGGTGTGCTTTGAGAAACAAGCAACAAAGCAGTGAGTGGGGAGCTCAGACTTGGTTCCACCTGGTCCCATCCGGTCGCAGAGCACATTTTTCATGCAGGACATGACAATAGGAGGTTCTAAGCAGGTAGCAATGTGATAGTTCAGGGTGAGAGATTCATTCAAGGTGAGCCTCTTGGGCCTATTTGAGTTTCAGGAACAAGATTTCATGCTTTGTGAGAAGAGTCTAGCAGGGTCAGAACCTCCCCAGAGCATAGTTTATGTGAAGCAGATATCGAGGGTCAATAGAGAAGTGGGAGTCTCAAAATAAATGCTCAAGTCTGTAGATCAGAGGATGTTCAAATTCCACAATTATATCACATAGCTTTTAAAGGACCTTTCTGGGTTTCGGTTTTTCTTATCTATAAATGTTTCTGCTTCATATGGCTTTAGTGAGGGAAGAGTAAGTTTAGCTCACCCAAGGGAAGAAGCAAATATTTATGTCATTGCATATGTGCAGTTATGAAGACAGCTATATCACAGAGAAGCCAGGGTTGCAGGGAAGAACATGCAAAAATAAAACATTGGCAATGACAAATGAAAGGATTGAGGATCATTGGTATAATAAATCAGCTATAGTCTTGGTAACTGAACTCAGGTCCATATGTGAATTTCTCAGAAGTCCATAGTTATCCATTTCAGTATATTTCATCTTTATGCATCTATCAACTGCTTGCAACATATCAGGTACTATCATAAACAATTTATACAAATTATAGAAGGTCATCTTCACCACTAAGCTGTGTGCTTAAGTACTGTCTTAGCTTGGCTTCCCTGGAGAACTCAACTGGTAAGATTACGTGTGTATGTACAGAAAGAGGTTGATAACATGGATATGGCTCACAAAATGGCAGAGGCAGGCAATTTCCAAGTACATAGGTCAGATGTTTGATTGAAAGCTTTTTCTGACATACTTAGCTGAAGGGGCTGATTGAACTCAGTTTGAGCATGTCAGACAGCAAGCTTCTGACTGCAGAGGTAAATAGCACTAAAGGTAGTGGGGGAGACGACAGACTGTTGACCACTTGCAGGATCAGCAGTCAATGCCATAGGCCATTGGCTCCAGTCCAAAAACCCAGAGCCACATGATGAACCAGATGGAGGATCCAGACCCAGCCAAAAAGCAAGCAAGGTTTTCCACTTAGATTTGAAGAAGTTCTGTGACACTTCCTTTCAATTGGTCGAGTGCTCATAGAACATCTCATTATTATTACCACTGTTAGGTGCCACAGAGTTGTTCTGAACCCTTTTGCACAACAGAAGAAAACACTGCTGAGTTCCGCACCATTCTCACAATTGTTCCTATGCCTGAGCTCATTGCTGCAGGCAGCGCATCGGAGCGTCTCCGTGAGGGCCTTCTTCTCTTCTGCTACTCCTCTACTTTACCACACAAGATGTCCATCTCGAGGGGCCGATCGCTCCTGACAACCTGCCTCAAGTATGTGTTCTCACCATGCATGCTTTTAAGGGCTCTTGTGACTAGATTTCTTGCAGGACAGACTTGTTTGTTCTTTTGTCGAGCTATGCTATTTTCAATATTCTTGGCCAGCACCATAATTCCAATACCAGGCTTCTTCTTCTGTATCCCTTATTAAATGTCCTACTTTCACATGGGACTGAGAATCCCATGGCTTGGGTCAGGTCAGGTACCTCCTAGTCCTGAAAGTAGCATCCTTGCTTTCAACGCTTTGGGCAAACATCTTTTGATTTCTTGATTGCTCCTTCTATGAACATTGATTGTGGACCCAAGCCAGACTAAACACTTGACAACTTTGGCTTTTCCCCCTATTTATTATTATATTCCATATTGATCCAGTTGTGAAGATATTGGTCTAATGAACATTGAGTCGTTTGCTCTGCTTAAGGTTGCAATCCATCATCTTCATCAAGAAGTGCTTCGCGTCCACCTCACTGCCAGCAAGCAAGGTTGTGCCATCTGCAGATTGCAGGTTGTTTATAAGCCTTCCTCCAATCCTGATGCCCCATTCTTCTATAAGTCAGCATAACTCTTGCTCAGCATGAAGTTGGAAGGATTATGGTGTCCTCCTTGTGAAATTGCCAAGACACCGAGAACTTTATCCAGCTTATTTGACACAAAACCTTAAGAATATTGTCTTGCATTGTAATGGTGATTAAATAGACACTAATCTAGAACAAACTTAAATAAAGGAAGAAAATAGATCTAAGTAACACAACTGATTCACTATTGTTGAATGACATCAATGGGGAAAGTTTGTATGGATACTCATTTGTTCCTCGAAAATTATAGCAATTGTGTTGTACACAATAGAAGAATGCCATGCATTAAATTATTTGATTCTAACCAGTGGTAATTCATGAGCAGCAAGAACAGGCAATGAGTTGTCATAAAGTTACTAACTTGAGGCAGCTAGCCTTACTGGCTTAAAGACTAGACTGGATGAGAAATCTTGTCTCGATTCTGTTAGTCCACAGGTAACACAATAAACAATACGGCATGAACACACAGCTGGAAGTGTGTTGAAATTATTGAATCTTTACAGTATACAGCCACTTGCCAATCAGTTTGTCATACTATGGTGGCTCGTGTGTTATTGCGATGCTGGGTGCTAGGTTACTAGTATTTCAAATGAGAGCTGGGCTCACCCAAGTGCGCAGGTTTCAGTGGAACTTCCAAACCAAGAACAAACTTCTAAAAAGGAATGATTTTACCAACTCAGAGAAATTATTCTGTGAAAACCTTATGCATAACATCAAAACCTTTTCAAATAACAAAGCCTCATGAATAGAAACAGAATATTGTCAAACACAGGGTCAGATGATGTGTCCCTGAAGTTGTGCAGCACTCAAGATATTCCTTAGGAAGAGCTGCCTTCTTTTAAAAAACACTTTTATTGGGGGCTCTTACATCTCTTATCACAATCCAATATGTCAAGCACATTTGCACATATGCCACTTTCATCATTTTCAAAGCATTCTCTTCACACTGAGTCCATGATATCAGCTCCCCATTCTGTCCCCCTCCCTCCTCTGTTTTCTTAAAGTAACCTCAACCATAATATGTGAATGGAGTAGAAAGCTGTGGAAGGAAAGTCTTTGGGATCTTCACTTGCTGCTGGAACACAACTCCAAATAAGAAGAAACACCTGCAAAAATCAACTAATAATCAGAACTTGTATGAATCTAGGAAAATTGAAAGTCATCAAAAATGAAATGGAATGCATTATGATCAATTTCCTACATTTGGGGGAGCTGACATGGACAGGTATTGGCCATTCTGAATCACAAAATCATATGGTTTAGTAAGATGAGAATGGCACATTCGAGAGGAGTGGTGTTGCATTTATTATCTAAAAGGACCTGTCAAGATCTAGTGTGAATTACAATGCTATCTCTGATAGAATCATATCTATCTGAATTTAAGGAAATCTAATAAGTACAAATAACAATCCAATTTATAAACCAAATATTAAAGCTAATGGTGAACAAATTGAAGAATTCAACCAATGTCCTCAGTTTGAAATTGATCAAGCATACTGTCAATATGCATTGATAATTGCTGGTTATTGGAATGGAAAAATTAGAAGCCAAAAGAAAGGTATAGTAGGTAGAAAACACAGTCTTTGTAATAAAAATGCGCTGAGATGGCATAAAATGTTGTAAGACCAATGACTTCTTCCAAGCAAATGCCTTTTTCAACTGCACCAGAAGGATTATACATGGACATCTCCAGATGGAAGACACAGTAATCAAATTGACTAAATCTATGGAAAGGGACAATAGTAAAAGTCTATAACAGAAGCTAATACAATCTCAGAGGCTGACTAAAATAGACCATTAATAAGTTCAACAAAATCCAAACAAGTCTATGGAGTGAAAATAGAATATTGCACATATTCCACCTGACTTTGAAATACATGTTTTTATTAAAAATTAATTTATTGGGGGCATTACAACACTTATCACAATCCATACATATATTCAATATGCCAAGCACATTTTCCCCAATAATTTTATTGGGGGCTCTTACCGCTCTTATAACATTCAATACACCTTTGTATCAAGCACATTTGTACTCATGTTGCTATCTTCATTTCCAAATATTTTCTATTTGAACCCTTGGTATAAGCTTCTCTTTCCCTCTCTGTTTAAAAAAATAATTCCATCGGGGGCCCATACAACTCCCATCACAATTAACACACACCTCAGTTGTATGCATACGATATTTGCACACCTGTTGCCATCATCACCCTCGAAACATCCTCTCTCCACTTAGACCCCCAGTACCAGCTCCCCATATTTTCCCTTTCTCCATCCTCCCTCCCCCATGAATCCTTAATAATTTACACATCGTTATTATGTTTTCATATCTTTCTCAGTCGCTGTGTCTCTTGACCTACTTCCCCGCTGTCCATACTCCAGAGAGATCATATGTAAATCCCTGAAATTGGTTTTTCCCTTCCACTTCAGCCTCCCTCCACCCTCCCGATATCACCACACTCAACAATGATCCCAAAGGGATCATCTGTCCTGAATTTCCCATGTTTCTGACTCCAGTGTATATCCCCTGGTTTAGTCAGGTTTGCAAGGTAGAAGTGGGATCATGCTTGTGGGAGGGAGGAAACATTTGGGAACTAGAGAAAAGTTGCATCCCTCGTTGTTGCCACATTGTTCCCTGACTGACTTTTTTCCTCCCTGCAACCCCTCTGCGAAGGGGTGCTGCTTCACCTATTGATGGGCTTTGGGTCCCCAATCAGTAACCCCCTTATTCATAATGATGCAATATTTAGTCATTTGATCCCTGACACCTGCTCCCCTCGACACCTTGTAATCACACAGGTTGGTGTGCTTCTTCCATGTGGGCTTTGATGCTTATGAGCTAGATGGTTTCTTGTTTACTTTCAAGCCTTTAAGACCCAGATGCTATATATTTTGGTAGCAGGGCACCATCAGTTTTCTTAACCACACTTGCTTCTGCACCCATTTGTCATCAGCAGTCATATAAGGGAAGTGAACACGCAATGTTATGATTTTTAGTTATTCAAACCTGATAACAGATCACTTTGGCCTCTCATGGTCACACAGGCTGGTGTGCATCTTCCATGTGGGCTTTGTAGCTTCTCAGCTAGATGACTGCTTGCTTACTTTCAAGCCTTTAAGACCCCAGAGACTATATGAAATACATATTTGATTCATCAAAAACTAATGAGAGAAAACCTGATTAGTTGTGAGAGGACATCAAGAACAGGATGAAACCAAAATTACATTAAAAAGACAATAAACAGAGAAAAATTCAAAGTAGATGTCAAAAGACCTTCTGAAACTTGCTCATCAGATAATAGCTAAGGAAAATGGAAGAAATTATGAAATGAAAGAGCAAAACCAAAAATTTTAGAGGGAAATTCAGGAAAAAACTTTCAATATTAAAATGGCATGTGCAACAAACTAGAGTTAGAAAACCAAAAAAAGCATGAGCATGCTCAGCATATCTTAAATGGAAAGACAGAAAACTATTTTTTTAGAGCTGAAATATTGAAGAAGCTATGGGCAAAATGGTGAAAAATTCAGGCAACAACACAAAAATATGGAAAGAATACACAGAGTCACTATACCAAAAAGAACCAGTCAACACCACCCCTTTTCAGAAGGTACCATATGAACAAGAATCAATTGTACTGACAGAAGTCCAAGATGAACTGAACGCATTAGGCAAACACAAACCTCCAGGAGTTGATAAAATATCATTTGAAGATTGTCAATAGACTTGATTAAGCACTAGAAGCACTTACTTGTCTATGCCAGGAAATTTGGAAATTATCTACTTTGTGAACTCACTGAAAGAGATCTATATTTGCACCCACTTCAAAGAAACGTGACCCAGAAGAATACAGAAATTATGGTACAGTATTGATGATATAACATACAAGTAAAATTATGCTGAACAATATTTGCAGCAGTACATTGTTAGGGAGCTGTCAGATGTTCAGGCCAGATTCAGAAGCAGGCATGAAATGAGGGGTTTTTGGTGGAAAGCAGAGAATACCAGAAAGGTGCTCACCTGTGTTTTATTGACTAGGCAAAGCATAACAAACTATGGATAACCTTGAGAAGAATAGTAATAATAATTCCCTAAAACTTGCTTGTACTCCATGGGAACTTGCACATGGATCAGGAAGCAGTTATGTGAATAGCACGAGGGGATTTTGCATGATTAAGATCAGAAAAGGTTTGTGAAAGGATTGTATCTTCTCGTTACACTTATTTGATGTGTTTGCTGAGAAAATTATCTGATAAGCTGGATTATATGAAGAAGAATATAGCTTTTGACCTGTGATATACAGATGAAACAACATCGCTAACTGATGTCAGGAGGACTTAAAGCACTTGCTGATGAAGTTCAAGGATTGCAACCTTTGTTACGGATTATGACTCAATGTCAAGAAGACTCGAATCCTCACCACTTACCCAAAAGTAACATCATGATAAATACAGAGATTTAAACTGTCAATGATAGTCTCTTGCTTGTCTCCTCAATCAATGCTCATAGAAGCAGCAGTTTAAAGATCAAAAGGCACGTTGTATTAGGCACACTTGCTGAGCAAGAGTTCTTTAAAATGTTGATGAACAAGTATGTTACTTTAAGGGCTAAAATGTACCTGGCCCAAGCCATGGTATTTTCAATGGACTCATATGTATGTGAAAGTTGGACATTGAAATAAGGAAGACTGAAGAACAATCAATTGGAGGCATTTTAATTATGATGCTGGCAAAGAATATTGAAAGTACTGTGTCTGCCAAAAGCACAAGCAAATCTGTGTTGGAAGAAGTACGGTCGGAAAGAATGCTCCTTAGAAGCAAGGATGGCAGGACTTTGTGTCATGTATGTTGGTCACCTTGTCAGGAAAGAACAGTCGCTGAATAAGGACATCATGCTTAGGAAAGTACAGGAGCAGTAATACAAGAGAATGGCCCTCAGCAAAATAGATTAAGGCAGTGGCTGCAGTGATCATTTCAAACGGAAGAACAAGGGTGATGATGAGGCAGGACGAGATAGCATTTAGTTCTATTGGACATTGGGTCACTTTGAGTCAGAAAGGACTTGATAAAACCTAACATCGAAGATCCTTGGTGGCGCTGCAGGATAAGTATTTGACTATTTTAAAAGTATATTTTGTTGGGTGCTCTTACTGGTCTTATCACAATCCATACATATATCCATTGTGTCAAACAAATCTGTGCATATGGTGTCATCACCCCTTTCAAAACATTCTCTTTCCACTTGAGCCTTGGTATCCGTTCCTCATGCTTCCCCTTCCCTCCTCCCCTCCCTTCCTCATGTCCCCTTGAAAATTTATAAACTATTCTTTTTTTTCATGACTTATACCTATGGATGGTCTCCCTTCACTCAACTTTCTGCTATCCGTCCCCCTGGGAGAGAGGCTATACATCAATTATTGTGATTTGTTCCTCTTATTAACTCCCCCTTCATTTACCCTCCTAGTATCTCTGGATCCCCTGTGTTGTGATCTCTAATCTGTACCAGTATGCATGTTCTGGTCTAGCCAGATTTGTAAGATAGAATTGGGGTCATGGTAGTGGGAGGCAGTGGGAGAAGCCTTAAAAACCCAGAGGAAGATTGTGTGTTTCATCAGTGCTCTTCTGCACCCTGACTGGTTCATCTCTTCCTAGTGACCCTTGTGACAGGGAGTGTCCAATTGGATATTGTTGGATTTTGGGTCTCCACTCTGCCCTCCCTCTCATTCCCATTGATATGATTTTGGTTTGTTTGATTGTTTTTTTTAGGGTCTCTGATGTCTGATACCTGATTCCATCAACCCCTCGTGATCACACAGGCTAGTGTGCTTCATCCATGTGAGATTTGTTGCTTATAAACTACATAGCTGCTTTTTTATCATCAAGCCTTTAAGACACCAGATACTATATCTTTTGATATTTGGGCACCATCATCTTTCTTTACCACATTTGCTTATGTACCCATTTGGTCTTCAGTGATTATGTCAGGGAAGGTGAACATCACAGAATGCTATGCTAGTGGAGCAAATTGCTTTTGTGTTGAGGGAGTTCATGAGTGGAGTTTCACCTGCTGCCATAATACTTTATAAATAAATATATGTACATAGATCTAATACCCTGCCATTTTTAAAAGTTCCCACCCCATGGAGAATGCACTTTAGAGGACACCACTGAAGCTGCTGCTCAGGAAGTGGGATGCATCTGATTAGAAGTGGATGAAAAGGGAAGGAGAGAGAGTGAAATACACCCCAGCCCACCCAGTCCTGGAGACAACATTCCGGCTCAGAGCAGCCAGTGCACACAGAGGATCACAGGGCTGGGCCCACCAGGAGATAGGATGACATCCCTCACTGACCCATAGTGCTACAGGGGACAGCACTGAGTACACAGTGAGAGAGATGCTCCTGATTCGAACCCACTGCATCAGGGTGAAGCACTAAGAGTATAGAGCGGAGCACCTGGGGGCGCAAAGCAATGAAGTCCCCAAGGAATGTCAAAGGTGGATTTTGGGACCCGGGTGTGACATCCCAGAGGATTCAACTGGAAAACACTCATAAAAATCAACAGACAGACCTAAAACTGATAGAGAACTTTTCCATCTTTGCTGTTGTTTTTTTTTTATTTGCTTTGTTATTGTATTAGCTGTTATTGGTTTATTTTGCATCTTCTTTCTTTGGTTACATTTTGCTTTGCTTTGCTTCTGCATGTATTATTATCTATGCATGTCTCTCCAGACAAGATAGATGGAGGAACAATTTGGAGGAGAGAACAATGGGGACTGAGTGCTCCAGGGGGGCATGAGAGGGAGGGAAAGGGGGTTTCCAACAAACCCAGGTACAAGGGAACAATAAGTGATCTCAAATTGTTGGTAAGAAAGGCACAAGATGCTTGGGGTTGGGGGATTGCTCCATCAAGAGGAATTACCAAATCCCAAATGAGTCCAAACATGAACTGGGAGGCAAAGGGCATTTACAGTACTTATTTACAGTATTTAATGTACTGCATTTATGGTACAGGCATGTGTATAAGTATTTGACTGCTGTTCACAAGTTGTCTAGGTCAAATCTACCAACAACGACATAGGAGATAGACATGGATATCTGCTTCTGAAAAGATACGGAGACTTGGGAATCCTCTCTGGAGTGACCATGAGCAGGAATGAATTCAATGATGATATTGTTTGTTTGGTGTTTATTTTATTTTTGCTTTCTCAATGAATCAGAATCAACTTGACAGTAGTGAGCTTGTTGAGACAACAGTCAGTTACTACAATGGCTTGCACATAGCTGAGATGCCGAAAGTTATGCCAAAATATTTCAAGTACCAGCAAGGTCACACATGTTAGGTAGGTTTCAGTAGCGATTACAAACTAAGACAGACTAGGAAGAAATGCCTGTCAATCTACTTACAAAATTTAGCCAGTAAGGATTTTGACAAAATATTGTCTGATGTCATGCTGGAAGGTGAGGCCCTTAGGTTGAAAGATATTACAGAATTGCCACAGCAGTGGACTTGAACAAGGCTAGGGAAGACAGAGCAGGATGGGCCAGTGCTTCATTATGGAATATATGAAGTCACCATGAGTCAGAGTGGCCACAGCAACAGCACTGGTAGCTTTAACTAGACTAGGCCACTGATACCTGGGCCAAAAGGCATGCTTCTTTCTGTTTGATTAAGGAGAAAGCAGAAGGCTTTATATATTAAGACCTACTCCAGTGTTCAAGAATGAGTGCAAGTCAGAACCAGGACCCAAACTCAGGTTGCTGTCACTTCCTCCAAATGTTGCCACAAAAACTGATGATTAAAAATGAACTGAAACAAGCAGTCTAGATAGAATGCCATGAGTCCAAGAAGAGACATCAGAATGAAATCATCTTAAAGTGGTATAATGGGAGGAAATTCCTAGACATAGTCCAAACCAAAAACCAAGCCCACTGTCAAGTTTGACTCATAGAGAACCTACATAGCACACTGAACTTGCCCATAGAATGTACAAGGCTATTAATGAATAATCAAAGAAGGAGACTACAAGATATTTTCCCAATGAAGGTTTCAAATTGTTGACTTTTCAGTTAGCAGTCCATTGCTTTAACAGATTTCTCATGCACAAAAAAAAAATAATAAAATAGCTAGCACTGATCAAACTTTTTAATATAAAAAGTTTTGCTCCAAGTATTTTACGTGCTTATAAATCCTCAAGGTTCTGAGGTAGATACTAATATCCTTGTTTTACACCCGAGTAAATATACAGAGAAAGTAGATATTTTGAACAAGATTGTATGTGGGATCATTAAAATGGAAAACAATTCAGGGTATGCTTTAAGGAAATTATCAAAATGACAATTCTAACAATACAATTGTAAATTATCTTCGTGTAGCCTGGGGTGGTAGTGTGGGGAGTGAATACCTAAATAAACCAGAGTAACTGCCCAGAGTGATGGATGATATGAGGAAAGTAGACTCCTTCAAATTCTATTTTGTTTCTGTCTTCCTTGTCAAAGAGAATTATTTTCAGGCTCAAAAGGGTAACAAATCCTTAGCTAAGAAGTAACAGAAGCCCAAATGTTAGAAGAGATAATAAAAAGTAAAAATATAAAACCTCAAGTTTTAAATGCCTTTGGATTTTCTTTCCTGGGATGGATGGACTAAAATGCAAGAATGTGCAAATCTAATAAACTTAAAGTAATGTCTGAGGAATTTTGGAGAAAGTCCTGGGAGAATGGAGATGTGCTCCTGCTTCTTTTCTATTTTTTTTTTGTTTAGGAAGAGAAAGAATGTATGCAGACTGCACAATTAACTACAGCAACTGTGCTTCCATTCTAATTTTATTCATTTGCCGTCTATTTTCCCAACAGTAAATAGACTCTCAGAAGAAGATAAAACCAGTCCATAAACCTGTGTTGTTTTCTAAAGCCTTCATTGAACTTAGAATAGAGTCTACACTCTTTTCCATTGCCTCTAAGATATTGCCTACATATCTTGTCAAACTTTATCATGTACAATTCTTCACTTTCTATTCTTCTCAGTGTTCATTACACTGCAATTATATAACAGTTTTCTGTTTGTTGGACACTGTAAGGGGTGTCCCTGTATCAGGACAATCACATTCCTTTGTCTGGAGTGGTTTTTTCAACTTATTTTCAGACTAACCCCTTGACAGCTTGATCTCGGCCCAAATGCTATTCTCTCAGAGACCGTCCCTGACCTAACTAGTGTTACAGCCTTTCCTTCTACTCCAGTCACTTCTGATCCTATTTCTTTATGTTATTTTCTTCAATACATTCATCATTATGTATTTTGCATCATTTTTTATTGTCGGCCCCCTCCCATGAAATATAAACTTCATGTGAGCAAGCCCAAGTCTATGCTCAACATTGTTTTTAACTAGGACTCACAATTATTCCTAACACCTAGCAGGAACACAATACATAGTTATTGGATACTTGAGTCAGAGGAAACATTATAGGTTAGATTATTAAAAAGTGTCTAATAAACACCTAAAAGGATAAGCAATCACCAGCTCAAACTAACAGTTTCATTCTCTGACATAGCTAATAGCCTTGAAAATTAAAGCTATGTGATGTACCGAAGATGCATGAAGTTTAACATTTCCTTCATGCTATCCATACATTTAAGATGGATTGACTGGAAAATTCATTCAAATAGATGATTTTCTAAAGTGACAGGATGAGTAACCAGATAGAGTGAGGCCATGTGAGAATAAGAGTCACTAGACAAGTTTGAAATCCACACACCTAGAAGAATCTGGGAAAAGTTCTGGATATTTTTTCATCGTATACATATGCCCACATTTTTCATGAAATTTCCTAATACTCATCCAGGGTCTATTGGTGCATAGGTCTCAGGTGAAGAACTTCACACCAGAACATATCAAATAGAAAATTATCTGATTTTTTCTTTATGAATAATTTAGATTAAGAAAAATAGGGCTCAGTATATGAAACCCATGGCTGATACACCTATAAAGATAGCAAGTCGAATAAGAGATTCTGGGGAAAGGGGCCACAGTGGTGGTGGCAGAGGGAGGAGGAAAGGGAAGCAATGTCAAGGAGCCCATGTAGATAAGAAATGTTTGTAAGCTGATTGTAGTAGCAAATGTACAATTCTACTGGACATGAATGAACTATGGAATGAGAGGATATATTTATCAATTCCCAATTGTGATAATAATAACTTAAAGAGTAATATGTAAATGGGCTGACAACATGTTTGAGGAAGGCAGAAGATGGCAAAGATGGGCAGTATTCTAATAGGTAATATAAATTAGGATTTTACTCAATGATAAGTTTAAGATGAGCAATCATTGTGATGTGACTATGAGAAGTAACTAGTTTGATTTTCAGCTGCGATACAACAAGGAATATCCGTGAAAGTTTAATTGACTGCACTGCTTTCAGTCTACTGTGAGGATCTGCAAAATTCTGTAAGTCTACGGATAGCTACTTGCAGACCTAGTTTATCGAGATAGTGAAAATGTGAAATTGGCACTTGTGGGCAGACATTGATTAAAATAGGATTACTGAGCTGAAGGTAATAATGATTCTGTTGGAGGTTAAGCCTTGTCAAATGGTAGTTGGATCCAAATATTTGAGTTCTTTATTTTTAAGAAGTCTTAGGATGAAAAGAGTAATTAGATTTATTCTCTGTGACTACACGACATAGTGGAAATCCAGTACAAAAGTTTATAGGGCATATAGTTTATATCTGGAGACCACTTCTATATAGTAAAATCCATTTAACGTTGGAATTGCCTGTTTTAAACAGTGGAAAGTATCCATCCTACCACTGAATCTATTAAATCAAAGAGCAGATAATTAATTGACAGGGATGGTATAGCGGGTACTCAAGCATTTAGGTCAGAGGTTGGAAATTGAATGATCATTATAGTTCCCTCCTAAACCAAGCGTCTCAAAGTCCAGGAAGGAAATAAATTAGGTGATTCTGCAGAAAATTACTTCAAAGCCATTTGTGTGACCTATCACCCCACCTATCTAGAAGCTGGCGAGAATCTGACAGTCACTCTAGTTTAATGTATTATGGAAACTAATTATTTTCAAGCATATTAAGCACTGTAGTTTCTAATAATTCTTACCCACAAGGAATCTATTGAAAATAATATTTATATTTTAACATGTAAGAGTATTCAAGCATCTTCATAACACATACAAAAATTGTTCATTATAACAATGCAAAAACACAAAAGGCAAAACGATATCTAGTTTTTCCAAAAGGCAGCCCACTGACAGTTTGATAAAGTTGGGGAGAGAAGGATTACAAGGGTGAGTTCAATCCTACCACATCTACAGAGAAAAATTGGCAGATAAAGTTATGATCGCAAATTGAAAAAATGCTTCATGTCTATGTGTGCTCATTTAAATATGTTATCCAGCACCGGCAAGACACTGGTCTGGTACATTTTCTACTCTGAGGACTGAACATGCTTAATATGCTATCCACTTAATAAGCAAGAATGTGGAATCACTGAACATCCATAATTTGTATAAACAGCAAATCTCAGGAGAGAGGCTACATCAGGATGGAAATGAAATTAAGGGAATGAAACAAAGAAGAGATATTATAAAATAAACAAATACTGATTATCTACTAGTTCTATACTGGTAGATGATTTTATAACTATCAATAGGATGATATTATAGCTATTAATTTATTGACTCTTCCCTTCAACTATATGAAGCAGATGTAGCTATTTTGCTTACAAATATAAAGTAGCGCATTCATAGTAGTTAACTAACTTGTACAAGGACTGCAATTAAGATGTGAATGACCATGAATCTGATTGACCATGATCTTTCCAATACAGCACATATATGTTAAGCTTAATAAGAAGTTTAGAAAGTATGTCATAAGTGAAGGTTCAAAAGTATTGCTATGAAATCATAGAAACCTTTATTCAACAAAAAATATCACAATGTGAAGTTATTAGGAATATATCTTCCATCTGCACCTACACACTCCGGGAAGCAGTGTTTCCACTTCTCCAATGCTTCCCTGAAGACTTCTGTGCACTTAGATTTATACTCAATCAAAAGGGTAACTTGAACTTATTCAAGAAACTCAAATCCTATTCCTCTTAAATTTTGTTTGGGTTTAGGGAAGAAAAAGTTGTCTGATGTGGTAAGATTAGGACTTTAGAATAAATGGGATAAGGTTTCCCCCACCAAATTATCGAAGGGCAGCCCTTGCTGACATAAAAGAATGAACAAAATCATTGTCAAGAGGAAAAGTCATTTCCTTGGTGCAAATTTTGTGGCCTTTTCCTCATCAATGCAGTGTTTAATTTCCATAAAATGTCTTCATAATAAATGATCACCCTGTGTAATTCAAGAAAACTCATCAAGATTAACCCCTTTGAAATTCTCCCCCCTCAAAAAAAAACAGTTATAACCTGGTGAGCAGACCTCTCTACCTTGAATATAAATGGGGTAACATCTCTCCTCAGAGGCTACTGTTTTCAATGGAGTTTCTTTTCTGAATCATATTAGCAAATCCAAACCTCATCTCAGGTATGATTCATTGCATAAAACCATCAGCATAAGGCTGAGCCCTGGTGGTGTGCGGGATTGCAGCCCAAAGAGTTGGTGGTTCAAATCCAGCAACAACTTTCCAGGATGGGCTTCCTACTCCCACCAGGGCAGTGATGCCACCAAAAAAAAAATCACCATAAACTTTGATCTTGCTTAAAGTGCTAATGGAAAGATCAGTGATCTGTTTAGTTGACGCTTTTGAAACTCATAGAATGTAAAGCTTACTGAGGCTGAAAATTTATGTTATTTGGTTTTTACTAATCATTTTGTTGGGGAGGAGCTCTTACAAATCTTATGACAATCCATCATTCTATTGTATTGAGCATACATGTACATAAGTCTTCAATGACATTGTCTAAAGCATTTTCTCTCAACTTGAGTAGATCTTTACTTTAAATTGAAAGTATCAAGTCATGTTAGATCCTAGCTTCAGTAGCTATTAAATCAGTGGTAACTCAACATTGTTCTTCTACCATTTTCTGGACTTAATTCACAATTGCTTCTTTCATCAAGGTTTATGGTCTTCCCTCTCTTGCTTCCTCTTCAAGGTTTTCCTAACTTTCCTAAACAAGCTTAATTCATCTAAAACTACTGTTTGCATGAGGCATCTCCACAAACTTTGACAAAGATTCAAAGATTTGAGATGTCCACTTGGCTTTTGGTGATAAAAATCAATATGAAACCAAATCTCACAGTTCCCTTTTTAAGACCCTCTAGTGAAAAGGAGATGAATGTATTATTTGGGTAATTTCGCTGCATCCATCCACGACTCCAAATTTTGTTTGGACCAAACCTGTGCATGTATGAGCCAGAATATGATAAGCAATACTTTTGTACATACTTTCATACTTATTAGCATTGACTGGTTCTGAACGTTCTTCAGCTGTTTCTCCCTACACCACTCTTCCCCTCTTCCCCAATGTAGCACATTAGTCCAACAGAAATCCTGGTATTTTCTCAGCATGCATTGGGCTTTCTCAACCTCCTCACCAGTGAACATTCTAATCATTTCCCCCTCTCTACTATTCAGCTCATAAATTGTATTCAAGATTAACTCAAGTATTATTTCTACAGAAAAACTTTCTTTGTCCATCTTTATAAATAACTGTCTTACCTCTGCTGTTCTACAGTCCCTTGAGCCTACTTCTTTTATTACATCGTTTGTCATTCTGGATTGTTTAGTTATATCTCTCTCCACTAGATTACAACCTCTGCAGAGTATCAACAGGGTCTTATTGTTGCACTATGTCTCTAACATCTATCATAAAGCTGATAGAGTAGTATGAAGTTTATAAAAATGGAAGGAATGACTGGGAAACCTGCAGTAATCATCACAACTACAAACTGAATAAGCGAGTTACGTGGGTTCAATTTAGTGATAGGTAGACATATTTCATGTGGTTTAAGGAAAGGATTAGAGATGAGTAATTCTACAGTAAGTCAGAGAAAATTCCCTCCAAGCAAGCTTTTCATTGTCCCAACATTTAGAGAAGAATCATATCCAACATTTAGAGAAGAGTCATGTCCTCCCATTAGACTTGGTCCTCTTCCAAGCTGTCCTTTGGTATTTGTACTGAGGTCAGTGTACTGAAAGAGGAGTGGTCTGCCCCATTGTACAACATTATCCATACACTTCTAGGCCCTGAGCAAATTCGAAGCAGAGATTATAATGACTGTTGTTTTGTGACATCTCTCTGCCTGTTTAACCTGCAGCAGTGAGCACATCTTTGCTTTCCTTATGTGCCCTCTGTCCCAAGGCAGTCAATGGGGCACATGGTCTTGTTTCCGCTTGCTCTCCTATGCTTCTTGATGGAGAGACCAAAAAATGGAACAGAAGAAAGAAAGAGAGAGAGAGAGAGAGAGAGAGAGAGAGAGAGAGAGAACGAAAGAAAGCACATAAATCATTTTTCAATTTTCTCATATGAATCCCTGTTACTACCTTATTTCAATCAGAAGGAAATTAGTTCTTTGCCCTGTGAAGTGAGCTGAGTCACTCATAATAGGAAAATAATGCAACTGTGGAGAGACCTAGGAAAGTCAAGAGAGGAAGGCATGTAAGATGACCTGCATTCTTTCTAGTCCTCGCTGCACTACTAAGCAACTATGTGACCTTGGACAAGCCATTTAACCTCTCTAGAGTTTGGTTTCTTCATCTGTAAAATTAGGTGATTGGGTTATATGATCCCTGAAGTCCCTTAAATTATTCCTTGAACACAGCATGGAATTACAATGGCTTCTCTATAGTATGTGCCCTACATTTTTAAGATTTATTGACTCGGTCTATGCATGAGTCTGCAAGTCTTTTCTCACTGTTCTATTCCTCTGTATTGCTGATTGAATCAGTGTTTTCGACATGTGGATCAAATGTAAAAAAGACATTCTGAGCCTGCTGAAAGATTTTTTTTCTGGAGATTGTTGCCATGCTGCTGCTTTTTTGCTTTTTTGGTCTGTTTGTTTGCGGGGGGCAGTTCTTGGAGCCCACAGAGCCCAACCCATGATGACCCCAGATACAACAACCAGGATGCTACCCAATTCTGTACCATTTTCTGTGGCTAGTTGCAGATTGGACCTTTGTGGTACATAGTCTTTTCATTGGCTGAATTTCAGAAGTAAATCACCAAGCGTTCTTCCTAATTGTTCTTAGTCTGGAAATGATACTAAATTCTACCCACAGCCATAAGATCATTCAAGCCTCCACCGAAAATGAGTAGTGACAGAGCAGGAGGTGAATTGACTGAGAACCAAACCTGGATATCCTTCATAGAAGACCTGAATTCTACCACTGAATCACTACTGGTTAGCCTCAGATGACATCTGCCAGCCCTTGATTTCCTCTGTGCATGCCACTGCATTGAACCTATGGGAGAAGGTGCATCCAGAACTCATCTGATCTCATGCCCACCTCTTAATCATAGTCATGGTTTCTGCTCTGAGCACATGGAAGTGTGCTTTACTGGAGATAGGGTGGAAAACTCATACTCTAAACCAACTAATAAGGCAAAGATTGAAAGATGCTATAACTGAGATATTCAGAGATATTGTAAAGAGCAGTAGACCAAAAGATATGGAAATAATCTGGAAAACACATACACTAAGTGCTAGCGAAAGAAAATAGGAACCTCAAAGTCTGAACAGTTATATAATAGCCTGAAGTTTTCAAATTCCAAAATACAAGATGACTGAAAAACTTTAAACCAGCAGTTAGGGCCCTAGAGATCCCCAAGAAGCAAAAAATAAAGGATAAGGCAGACAGCATAAATGATGTGAGTTTGTGACCATGAAAAAGTTATAATTTCTGATCCCGGCAGACAATTCCTAATAGGGAAAGAATCATTTTAGAGACACAGAATGAGCTGATCAAACAGGTCTGTAGCATTAACATGCTGTCAGTGCTCTGTCTTACATCTTTCTCTGGCTCATGGAAGTGTGTGGCAAAGGCTGTCAGAGGCCAATCTTAAAATGCATGAAGAGTGAGAAAGAAAGAAAAGGCAATGCAAGCATCATTCCTGTTCCACCCTGGGACAGGATGTTCCTATAACAACTAGGAAACTAGATATATGAATTTGAAACTTGATGATGATCAGGTTGCATTCAGAGCTTCCCCATTACTCACAGGGAGAATGCAATATTGTCATAGCTTACTGGAGATTGGGAAATGTTACTGAACATGAATGAGAAGCTGGCCAGACAAGTTAAAGCTTGAGCTGATGTTTCAGAAGAAAGCACACCATAGCTGCCACCGACACCACTACTACCGTCAGTGCTGCCCACTATAGTCAAGGAGATCCCAACCCATAATGATATGAAGTTTCTGAAACTTTATGGACTTAAATAGCCTCATTTTTCTCCCACTGAGTGGTTGCAGAGTTTAAACCACCACTCTTGTGGCTAGCAGTACAAAGTTTACCAACCAGCACCACTAGGTCTCCAGTTAAAATCAGCAGCAATGCTGAAGTCCAAGAAGGGTAAACATTTGGCAGATTCTCACTTACTTCCTAACCTCAAGTTTATGGGGTGTAGTGCCAGCTAATCTCCCCCACAGACTTTTCAAATGAGCCTATGAACTTTTCTAAGCACAACATTCTAGAGAGCAACTTTCACGTCTAAATTAATTTGGCAGATGATAATAAATGTATTTCCCATCTACATTTCAACTCATTTTTTGTCCAAACTATAGACCCTGACTATTTGAGGCCTCAGAAAATTTTATGGTTTAACCTTGCATGCTTGATCCCTGATGCCACAGATACTACGTGGGGCTACAGGGTTAAAGATAAAAATCTTGCTATTCATGTAAATCTGCTACATTAATTCACAGTGATGGACACAAGCTACTCAAGCATACTTCTGCCTTGCATTTTCAGGTTAACCCCTCATGACCCGTGACAATGACCTGAAGGTAATGTAACACTCTGCCAGTGCCACTGCCCTGCTGACCCAGCCACATTATATATGGTCTTAGGCTGTAAACACTGCACGACCACTTCACATGCTGTTCATAATATATTTGTTTTCTATTTTTCTAAAGTGATCCAATTTCCTGGAAAAATCATTCTTGGAAAAGCTATTACCTTCTTAGTAATTCTTCAGGTGAAATAGTTCCAAGGGCTGGTTGCAATGACACCTTTCAATTGAATGTATAAATCAGAAGGTTCACCTTACTTTAAAAGATTTCCTCCAACTAAATAAAACACCTCCTTTGCTCCTGGTTCCCTGATCAGATTGATAAATAATATTAAAAATGGAATATACACAGAGCCCTTTTCTCATCTGAAATTTCATGTTCCATATGCACTGGGTTACTAACCTCAAGGTCAGCCATTAAAACCCACCAGACCCTGTTCAGGTGACAGATGAGGTTGACTGCAATCATGAACATTTACAGTCTCAGAAACATTTACAGCCACTAGGAGTCTAAATAGACTAGATTGCAGTGCAGTTGGTTTGTGGTGCGGGCAAGAATGTGTCAAGGATCATGGACTGCTAGAAGAACACACAGATCTGTCTTGGGAGAAAGATAGTCAGAATGCCCCTTAGAGGCAAGGTTGATAATGCAAAGTCTCATGTGCTTTGGACATGCTATCAGGAGAGACCAATCCCTGGGAAAAGACACAATGCTTGGTAAAGTGGAAGGGCACTTGCAAAAAGAGGAGTTTGACAAGCTCTTAACAAGGATTGGTTGCAACAAGGGGCTCAAATATGCTGTAGGATCGCGTGGTGCTTTGTTCTGTTGTTCATTGGGTTACTATGAGTCAGAACCGACTCAAAGACACTTCACAACAGTGGATGCTGTTTCATTTTACCAGAAAAACCTTTCCCTCAAAGAACCAGTTGCTGCTTTATTTTGTTGTTTGGCTTCTAAACGAAATCATGAACTAACACAAGTCCACCTGCTAGCACTGAGTAAATTCTGATTCATAGTGACCCAAGGCTATAAATGGTTGCAGGAGCATATAGCCTCATCCCTGCCTCACCTAGTGGTTGATGCATTTTCAGCCACCAACCTTTCAGTTCACAATCCAATAGTTCATGGACCGTACCATCAGAACACCGGAGTATTTCACAAGTGGACATAATTCTCTTCAAAGATAAAGTTTGTATCCATAGTAGAACATTCTTTAAGTTTCTTAAAATTTTGTGTACTTCGTTGTTGTTGCTTTTGTTGTTGAATATACACACAGAGAACATATATACCAATATATATACCAATCTCCCAGCTAAAATTCTATCTAAGCAGTTAATAATGATTACCATTTTGACAAAAGGTTTTGTTTTAGAAAATAGATTGATAAAAATAAGCAATTGGTGACAACCTGAGTATAAACAGCCATTTTTGAGGAGATTAGAAAAAAATGGAATTGAACATGCTCTAGGAAAAAAAGGTTAGGTTGTTAGCACATGGTCAATGGTTCAATTGCTCACCAAAGGTTTGGTGGTTAGAACCAACCAGTTGCTTTTTCAGGGGTGGGATGAGGGTCGTGGAAACCATGTAATCAATTACACTCTAGAAAATCATATGAGGCAGATCTATCTACTGAGTCATATTGAATCTGGTCACTTGGCACACAGAAACACCAGATTTAATACAGTAGTTCCTTGAGTGTGTTTCAGTTCTTCCCTAAACAAGAATGGGCACTAGCCAAAGTCCGTTCAAATGTATGAGAACTGGTGAGAGTTTTAAGATACTTTCTTGTTACCACAGTGAGTGTAGCAACAATTAAATAATAGCATCTGACAGTTGGAATCTTACATATTTTAAAAATGGAAAGCAAGGCAGGTCTAAAATACTCAATCTATACAAAATTAAAATACATCGCCTACAATGTTGTTATATAATTTTAATAATAACACAGTTTAGGTTTTCCAAAATTCAGTTATCAATTAAGTTTTCTAATCTCAAAATTATATATATATATATATATATATATATAGATCCCTCATTTAGATGCATTTTTCCAAATTCAGCCTAGTCATGTCAGCTATTCCACACAATCAAGAGAAAATATGAAAATAGTTAAAAATTCACTGCATAATTTATAGGTCTTGATGTTTCTTAGTGGTTGGATCTTTGAACAGGATAAAATGAATGAAATTGTATGCAGACACACTTACTTTACTGGGACAAAGAAATATCTATTGTATTGGGAGGGGACAAACCCCAGTCACATTAGAAAAACTATGGCAAATAGGAAGATTGCAAAAGAAAAGGAAAAGAATAGAGAAAAACAATGGAAGAAAAGAAAACAAGCAATGTTATAAAAGGAAAAGAACAAACAGTAAGCAGAAGATTCACTGGCATGAGCGAGAAGAAACAACAGATGACAAGATGAAGTCAAGTGTGGGGACATGCAAATGAAGTGCACTCTAAGCTCTGCACTTCAAAACACTCTAGGAAATCAATTGCTGTTGTGTTCGGAAAATGAAACAGGCAAGATGCAACTAAATGGAAAATAGTCACTATAGGTTCATGCTGTTTCCAAAGTTATACTATATGTCCATATAGTTACAAAATGACATTTATGAAAATGTCGAATCAATCACATTGAGAAGATTCTTTAACAAAGGCAGGGAATGTGAGAATATATTTTGGAATGATTTCTACCATGAACCATCTTTTTTTAATGGCTAAAGGATAAAGCTTCAGTTCTTGGGTGGGGGAGTGGGGAGGCAGGGAACATGAACTCAAGACATTTAAGCCTCAGCCCAGGTAAAATAACCAAATAATTATTCTAATAGAAAATGCAAAATTTTACATTTGCAGTAGTGATAATAACTGAATATGGAAGGCATTTCACATCCAAATCCAATATGAAAGATGAGAATTACTGACTGACACAATAGAGATTTACTCTCAATATTCACTGTCAATGAGTTGATTCCATCTCAGACTGTACAGCATAATGGTTAAGCATGAAGGGTCAGCCAGATTAAAGTCAAATCCTAGTTTACTGAACTCTTCTTAGATAAAATTGTATAAGTTTCTAAATTTATTTTATAGACTAGTTGAAGAAGTACACAAGAAGAAAAAAAGATTAATATGGAAACTTAGTTACCAAAAGTATAGTTAGTAATAGATATCAACTATTATTATCATTTTTGCCCATCAAATAATCTGCTTTGTTTTAGCCTCTCGCATTCAATTCCCTGCAATTAACTTACTGCTTTCACACCAAAACCTAGGAAAACAGCAACAAAGCATTTGATGATTTCTGATTGTACAGCAATCACATCTAAAGTTCTTGCCTTGTTATGTCAAGCATGTAAGGTCACCCACCATCTGGTACCTGTCTCCCATAATTAATGTGAGTAGGCATTTCTGTTGAATCCCTAGCTGATGCAAACAGTTCATGCACTTGGCTAAAAACAAAGATCTGGGGTTCAAGACTGCCCAGAAGTGGTTCAGAGGAAGAGTTAGAAAATCAACCATGGGAAGTTCTGTGGAGGACAGTCCCACTCAGACACACTTTGGGTAACCATGGGTCAGAACTCACGAACATCCATTTAGTTGCTTTTTAAAAATGCATTTATATGAGTACCCCTTCTTTTGTAGACAAGTGAACTGAGATTAACTTCAGAAAAAAACATGGTCCTTAGGAATAGGTTTAACTTGCTTTATAGATCCACCAGTCTATAATAAACCTTGGTGTTAAATGTCCATAATAACTTTAAGTTACTAGGTAATATAATTTCTGTCTCAGTGTACAAAACTATTAAAACCATACAGCAGAATCTGAAGAATATTTCAAGTTCCAAATGTTGTATACTTTTCCATTATCTATGAATTCTTGATAGGAGCTGGGGAATTTGTCAAATCATCCATAGCCTCATGCTGCTACATATTTAATAACATAAGGAAAGGGTAAATGATTTGTCGTAATGAAGGGAAAAGAAATGAAAGGAAGACAAATAGAGACAAAAAGAAGGCTAGAGAAAGAGGTAGATGCAGGTTGTTTCCGGCAATATCTGGTATATATTTACTTTTGTTCTTCAGAGAATAGGCAAATGGCTTCCAGGGCAATCATATCACTTGTTATCTTTCAAAGAGGACACTGATATGACAAGACGAATGCAAGTGAATGTACCTCCGAGCAACAAAGAGTAATCTTATAATTTGGCACTTTCTGAGCCATTCTCTTTATGCTTTGCACATTGTCTGTTATCCAGGGTCTGCTCTGGGGCACTTGGAATGTAAAAAGCCCCATCTATCTTTATAGCGAGATGAAGACCAGACCTCTTAACTGTGGACAGAAACTAACATCAAATACATAAATGCTGTATTACCAAAAAGAAGTTGGGCACTACATGCTATTATGTCAAATGTCTGGGAATTTTGAACCGGCTGACAAAATCCTTTCCTTTATCACTATATATTGTTTTATATTAGGTAACAATTTCAGCTTCGCCCAACCAAACCCATAAAAATTGAATCCATTGCGAGGTCTATTTGGAACCTTTTCGGGGTGTTTTTAACACCACTCAATTCAATCAGGCAGTAAAGAAAAATAATAGTGGTTGTTTTCTTAACACTGTTCCTTCCCCAGATGGGAAGGTCACTAGAGAGTTCATTAATCAGATTGAAGTGTGATCCTAAATTGGGAGTCAACTCTGATGGGAAACTAACACCACACCTAAATTGTGAGTGTCTCAAAAATGCAGTTTTGTCTGTGAAAGTGCAATTGATCCTAACATAAAGGAAGGATATGGTGGTGCCCAAATAAACCAATGTCACTGCACAAGTAGCTTTCTAATGAATAATTTTAGAAAGATGTTTTTAATGGAAAGAAGGGGGCATGAAAGTAGAGTCTACTATACAACATTTATGTAAGGGAAGGCAAAAGTACAGTCTGCACAATTTTGTGTTTCTAAATGACAAGCTGCTGCTTGCAGAAATCCGGTCAGCTATGTTGTACCCAGAGATTCACTAAGCAAAGTGTACCGTTCATCTGCTATAGACTAGAGTATTAAAGAGCAGAGTATATAATGCCTAATAACTTGTAGATTGTTTTCATGTGCATTATGTGTTTTGATCCACATGATAAATCCTATAGAAAGATATTAATATTTTTTTCCATTTTATACAAGATAAAATGAAAGGTCGGAAAAATAATTGATCTGAGTGATACTGCTAATAATTGGTTGTCCATGAACTGAAAATCATGGAATTCTGCACTAAAGCTCATATGTGTTGCTTTTTACAATCTCCTTTTAGGATAAAATGTATTGTGAGATAGTTGAGAATAGAGAACTCAATTCTACTTGTGTTCTACATAGTAAATATATATAAAATATATTACTATGAGGACTCCCTTCAAAACATAACATATTACAGTTTTCATTTGGTACTGTTTCTACTTTGGAAAAAAAACCAAGCAATTCTGTTTGCTTATACTCCATTATCAAGGAAAATGTATATTTCAATAATTGATTTGTGACTTGCATTATACAGAACTCTTCATTTTTAATATACATTCAAAGAGCTTGTTTTGAAATATATATGTTTTTAAATGGGAGTATTTTTACTTTATTTTTTATTAAATCATTTATCGGGGACTCGTATAACTCTTATCACAATGCTCACATACAACCATTGTGTCAAGCACTTTTGTACATTTGTTTCCCTCGTCCTTCTCAAAACATTTCCTTTCTATTTGAGTCCCTAGTATCTGCTCCTCAATTTTCCCCCCTATTCCTGCTCCCCCAACCCCCATGAACCCTTGATAATTTATAAATTATTATTTTGTCATAGCTTACACCAACTGGTGTCTCCCTTCACCCACTTCTCCATTGTCCATCCCCAGGGAGGAGGTTATATGTAGATCCTTGCAATCTGTTCTCCCTTTCTACTCCACCTTCCCTCCACGCTCCCCTTATTGCCATGCTTATATCTGGTCCGGAGGGGTTCTTCTGTCTTGGAATCCCTGTGACTCCAGTCTCTATCTGTACCAGTGAACAGCCTCAGGTCTAGCCCGATTTTTTAGGTAGAATAGGGAGCATGATAGTTGAGGGAAGAAGCAGTTAAGAACTAAAGGAACATGGTATGTTTCATCATTGCTACACTGTACCCTGACTGCCTTGTCTCCTCCCAGAGTCTTCTGTGAGGGAATGTGCAGTTGCTCACAGATGGACTTTGGGTCTCCACTCTGCACGCCCCCTCATTCACAATGATGTGATTTTTTTGTTCTTTGGTGCCTGATAGCTGATGCCCTCACTACCTCATGATCACCCCGATTGTAAAATGTGTATTGTTTGTTTGTGCTGGATATCATAATATAGGGATCTATTGATAGCAACCCCATGTGGAAGTGCATGAAATTCAGCTCAGTATTGCATCATGCTCGTGATCATTCTAATATTCCAACTCAGGAGTCAGCCACTATGTTCAGTCCATCTCTTGAGACATTGCCTCTATTCCACTGACCCCTATATCACCTGATCGCATGATCCCACTGCATGAACTTGATTAAATGATATGATAATGAAATATTACCACTGATCCTTCTAAGTATAATTCTGGATATATTTTTTCCAAATACATTTGTTTTTTCGTCTTCCACATGGTAATTCAAATGCACCAATTCTTTGACAGTCTCAGTTATTCATTGTGGAGTTTTCTCATGCATAGGAAACTACGAGAAATACCATAGCTTGGGTCAAGAACACCTTATTTCTCCTAGTGCTATGTTTCCTTGTTGAAAAAATTAAAGTGGTCATATGCAGTACTTACCTAAAGTAGTTCATCATTTGCAGCTGATCTGCCCAAACCTTTGTTTCTTGGCCACTATTTCCATGAGCGTCCATTGTGGATCCAAGTAAAATGAAATTCTTAAAACCTTCCATTTTTTTCTCTGTTTATCAAGGTCTACTTGGTCCAGGTGTGGGGACTGGGGATTTCTTTTCCATTGAGCTGTAATCCATACTGAAGGCAAAAGTCTTGGCTATTCCTCAGTAAGTGTCGCAAGTCCTCCACACTTTCTTTTTTTTGTTTTGTTTTGTTTTGTTTTTGGGGGGGGGCATCACTGCTCTCTGGCGGTGGGAGTAGGAGGCCCAGCCTTTGCTCCTGTGAGCTGGAATTGAACCTCCGTCCCAGTGGGCCGCAGTCCCGCGCACAACCACGACGCCACCGGGGCTCAGCCCCAGTCCTCCACCCTTTCAACAAGAAAAGGTGCGCATCACACATCGCTTGGGACTTTCCTTCCAAAGCTAAGACGGCCTTCTTCTTTGGATAGTTCAGCTTCTTGTGTTATTTTTTCATCAGAAAGATTAAGTAAATATGGTGAAAGAATGCAGCCCTGGCTCACACCTTTCCTAATTTTATAACATGCACTAACCCTTTGTTCTATTTGAGCAATTGCTTCTTCATCTATGCACAGCTTTGCCTTAAGCACAAGTACACATTCAGGAACTTCCATTCGGAGGACCACTGTTCATAGTTTGTTCTGACACACTCAGTTAAATGCCTTTGTATAGTCTAGAACAGCGGTTCTCAACCAGTGGGCCATGATCCCTTTGGAGGTCAAATGACCATTTCACAGGGGTCACCTAAGCCCATCAAAAAACACCTAGATATTTCGCAATATGTAATTACATATTTTGCGATTAATCTCTGCTTTAATTATATTCAATCTGTAACGATGAAAGCACAGACTGCATATCAGATATTTACATTATTATGCATCACAGTAGCAAAATTGCAGTTAAGAAGTAGCAATGAAAAAAATAAAAATTAAATTAAAAAAAAGAAGTACCAATGAAAATAATTTTATGGTTGGAAGTCACCACAATATGAGAATTTGTCTGAAAGGGTCACAGCATTGGGAAGATTGAGAATCACTGGTCTGGAAACACAGGAAAAATATGAGCCAAGACATCTCTTGTGCCCCTGAGACTATTGCCCTTGAGCAATCTTCAGGCTTATAACTCAACTCCCCCTCATGGTTCAATTCTCAGCCAAATAATAAACAAGTCCATAACGGGGAACACAAGCACTAGGCCACCACCACAGAGGTACTCACTTCTTAGAACAGTCAACCATCGAGATGGAAAGGGTAGCAATTGTCATGGCTACACATTGGAAAGCAGAAAGAAATGTGAAAGAAGTATGCATCAGGAAAATAAACACAGGAGAGAGTGGGGAGAGTGTGTGCATTGTGGGGCTTACAATCGCTGTCAAAAATCAAAATGTGTGGGAATGGTTGAATGGAAAACCAATTTGCTCTGTAAATATTCACCCAAATCACAATAAAAATTAAAAACCACAAAAACAAAGACAATGTGGATCACTTTCTAAATTCAAAAAAGCCAACTAGAAAATAACCGTCAGAAGGTCCTACTCTCCTAAGTAGGAGTCCAGGTGGTGAAGGGCTGTGCAGGGAGCTGCCAACCACAAATAAAGTGAAACTTGGGTTTGTTCGCTCTGGTAAAGACTTTTAGCCTCAGAAGTCTTGATGGCAGTGGAATTCTCCCAAGGATGATAAGTTCAAATCTCACAACATATACCACCTATTTGTTGTTTGGGTAAGGAAATGGCAGTTTCAAGATAAAAAGGAATGCCAGGGTTCAATTTTGGAGCCATTTGTCTCAAGTGGATTCACCACTTGTCTGTCAGTGGAACTCCCAGTCTAAACCAATTAGGAAGAAGGGCCTGGCAGTTTCCTTCTGAACATCCACCAGTGACAATCCAGTGGCTCACCATGATTTTCTCTCTACTCAATCCTGGAAACGAGGTAACGAGGCTGGATCGGGCTGTTTTGTACCATTGTGCGTGGGTGTGACAAGAATCCAAGACCAAGTGGAAGGCAACTCTGAAGCATAACATTGCGGCCACTGGGACATACTGGCAAAACTAGCACTGAGCCTGTATCTGAGACGGCATTACTGCATTCCCTGAAAAAGAGTTATTCATACATCACATTGAACTACAAATTAAATCCAGAAAAATAATAAACCAACAAGTAGAAAATGTCACAGATTATGTACATTTTTCTAGCTATCTGTGGGGGAAACTTTGAAATAATTTGAAATCCAACCCAAGACCTATCAGAGATTAATGAATTTGTCAGTGGAGCATGCCCCCAATTTAACATTTTGATATGTAGAATTTACCGCTGAGATGAGATCAATCTCGTTCAAAATTGCTTTATGTCAAGAAGTGAAAATAGAAGTCTAATACAATGTAATAACCAAAAGAAATATAATTGTATTACAATAGAAAATATAAAGGAAGCATATCCAATCCATTCACTTGTCTTAATCATACAGATACATTAAACCATGTAGACCCGTGTAACTGAAAGCAGATAGGTACCCAGAATAACACTTGAGTCACATCAGGTCATTCTGAGCAAAGATACTGGACAATTCCCTAACTCTGAAATCTAAGGAAAGTGATAGGTGACTGAGGGATTTCAGTGAATGCAGCAAGTACATATCTCATATTTAGACCTATCAAATTCTCACTGTGAACTTTAGCACAAATCCCACTGCAATTAAGGGGGCATGTTCTAATTCTGGTAGTAGCACTTGCCAAAATATTCAGAGAACCTCAGCTAAACTATATTCCAGTCAAAATGTAAAATCTAAATGTAGGCAAATGGAAACACATACAAGTAAATATATTAGGCTGTTATTTAAATCCTTGTAATGTGTCATCATAGCAGGGACTCACTTCATTTTGCTGGCTACAGTGGCAAGAGCCCAATACGCAATGCCACATTCTCTAAGGACTGGAGGCAACGATGCCATCGCATTCCACAAATGTCCTTTCACACGGTAAAAATATTTCTGACAGTCTCTCTGTCCAAATCTTCCTATTCATAACCCTGTCAGCTGGTGTATCACTCAGAGTGACAGGAAAGGAGAGAGGCAAAGATTATGATTGTGGTGAATATGATGGTAGTAGTTAAATGACTGCATGTTGAAAAAGCAAGAAGCACCTGAATTGCCTGTTGTCACACTGTCTGACACTCTCCTGGCTTGAGGGACTAAAGAGGGGAAGCACAATTTCATCTTCCACAGAGAATGAATTTAATCTGAAATGAAGATATGAACTCCAGTTGAATTACAGCATCAAAGAAGAGTAGACCTGAAGGAATCTTGGTAGGAGGCATTCCATCCATTATGCTTTTTTTTGTTTCACTATTTGAGCCATAGAAGACTAGATTAAACCAAATAATACACCGAAGTCCAATATGTTAAACTGAAGAGAAATATTTTTATTTAAAGGCCTGCTGAAACTTCTCTTTCATTCCTCTTAAGGACCACCATCATCCCTAAGCTATATCCCCATGACAATCTAGGACTCTTTACCACATGTCTAAGCCCAATTTTGTCCAAGTCCCATGGTGCTCAAGACTTTGCACAAATCCCAACAATATATTGCCTCACTTAGACCATGCATGCCTTCTGAGTTTCCTCGTGTTAGCTTGATCTCCTCTCAGTTTTAAAAATTTAGATATAATTGACATATCGTACAACTCAATTACTTAATCATACTAGGAAGCATTGTGCATCCACTAGCACAATCAACTTGGGAACATATTCCTTTTTTAATCATTTTACTGGGGACTTGCACTTTTCTTACAATATTCCATCCCTCCATCTATTTGTACATATGTTCTCATCATGTTCAAAACATCTTCTACTTTAGCCTTTGGTATTATCAGCTTTTCCTTTCCTCTGCCACACTCTCTGCCTCATGAACCCTTAAAATTTGTAAATTATCATCATTTTCATGTCTTACACTGACTGATGTCTCCCTTTACCCACTTTTCAGTTGCCTATCCCCCTGGGAAGGGTTTGTATATAGATCATTATGATAGGTTCCCCTTAGGAGCATTTTCTACCTTCTTGTCCCCATCATTGTTGATTCCCCATTTTGCCTCATCCCCACTCTCCTTCTGTAGCCCCCATGTACTCTACCTATCCTTGATGAACTATTCATATTAACTCCATAAAATTCCCAGGAAAACTATTTACCCTTTAGTTCTGGATATCTCTGCTTCCTTACAAAGCATCTGCCAAATTGCATTTCCCTCCGATTCATTTGCAGAGTGGACATGCTGGACATATGCTCAACCAAATAAATGATTTGGATGCTCCAAACTCAGTGGGAAATCTTCTAGGAACCAGGACCACCATTTTGCTATGCAAAAATGCATTCAACACTCATTAATTATAAAAGTTTCTATTAGTGCTAACATTTCCTCATAATCTCATCTGCTATTCTACAGAAAGTATCAGAAAATAACCTAAGCATCGGTTTAGTTAAACAATTTTGCTAACAAATAGATAGATTGCAAAAGGGAGCTGAGGGACAAAGTCTACCCAACATTGACTTGTGATTGGTTCAGTATCATTGATATTCCTTCTCAGCTACTCTATCTTCTCCATAGATGGATTTTACAGAATAGAATCCAATGTGAACTGGTTAAAAATTTGTGGGAAACCTAATTCTAATCCTCCCCCCAAAAAACAATACCTCACCGTCCTCTGACTCACAAAAACCCTCCAAAGTCCAACTCACTGTCATGCAGGCTGTTCTGACACCTGGTGATCCTGTAAGACAGAGCAGAACCGCCCCATGAGTAGAAAAATCTCATCTTCTGTAGAGCACTTGGTGGAATGGAACCCCAACCTTCTACTTAGCAGCCCAACACTTAACCCCTTGCACCATCCAGGCTCCATAGTCACCCTGCAGGACATACTAAAACAGTTCCCGGGGGTTTCTGATACTGTAAGCTTTTAAGGAAGCCGGGCTTCAGTGCAGACATTGAAGGAAGCAGATTGCCCTCGTTTTTCCTATAGAAAGAATGGTGGGCTTGAGCAACCAACCCCTCGATTTGCTGCTCAGCACTTAACCATCAGGGCTCCTTTGCTTATACCTCATGACACACACAAATAGGTGCCGCCAACGTCTAAAGAAAGATGCTCTGATAACTCTTCTGCTTAATACACTTTAAGGACTTTACATTCATAATGAAATTCTAATGTAGATGTAGCTTTTCTTGGCCTACCTTCACTTTTCACCTCATGTCTTGAGATTTACTGTCCAATACTTTCTCCAAGCAGCATCCACACCTACCTTGGTGTTCACTGAGCATACGTTAAACCTTGCAGAATACGCTTTATACCTAGGAAGCTCTTTCACCACCTCTGCAAGGCTAGCTCCTTCTTCTTCTTCAGAATGCAACACAAACACAAACTATCAAATTCATGCATGTTTCTATACATATTTCCCCTCATCAGGTACCACGTACCCTGGGGTTTTT
>PVJH01005414.1:0-112614 GCA_004026705.1 Nesogale talazaci | reverse complement strand
GAGAGAGAGAGAGAGAGAGAGAGAGAGAGAGAGAGAGAGAGAGACCTGCCTCTTCTGATATCAGAGTCAAGAGAGAAAGTTCCCAGAATCTTCATGCAAAGGTCATGCCCACAAGGAGAAATCATGAAGCTGAGACCTGATGGACAGGCTAGACTCCACCCCTTCACTCTTTTATCAAGCTGACATGAAATTGAGTAACTACTACTGGGTGGTTCTGGCCTATCCCATGGATATTGCTTTAGGGAGCATTGATTAGGGGTGCTCGCAGATATAAGAACTCTGGGCATGTTTAGGGGTGAAGGGAGGATTGTTAGGGTGCACAGTCTCCTTAGTCCATAGTTCTGAGCAATAAGAGGCTCCGTTGCACCCCTATTAAAAAAACAAAACACTACTGCTAGATTTTAGACTGCCCCTAATTCAAAAGCCCAAATTAATAGTGACTTTAGCAGATGTATTTTCTCTCACAATCTGGGAAGATTCAGAAGTAGATAAGTCAGGCTTATAAGCCACAGACTAAGGTGGCTTCTAGCGTGTAGATTCGCAGTCAATAAAAAACTCACTGTCACTCAATTGATTCCAACACAACGTGATCCTTAACGATAGATTGAAACTGTCCTTGTAGGTTTCTGAGATGGTAACTTTTTACACAGGAGTGGAAAGCCTCAACTTTCTCCCTTGGAGGGGCTGGTGGAATTGAACCACTGATGGGGTTAGCATGCCAACAGAGAACCCACTACACCACCAGGCTCCCTCCTGTGCCTCTACAGCGCATGCCTTTTGGTCTCAGCATCTCCTCCTGGTCTGAGGTGCTTGCTGAAGTGTCAGAAATTATACATCATTCCGGCCACCACGAAAAAGGACAGTGACCAAGGAAAGCTGGCCATACCCCCTTGTTACGTCCCTCTTTGGAGTGTGGATTTCCTCTTCTTGAATGAGGGTGAGCCCTGTGTCTACTAGACCCTCAAATAGGGCAGACGTGATTTGATACTAGTTTCTGGAGCCCAGTCTTTAAAAAAAAAATAGTAGCTTCCACATCCTCTCTTGTAACATTCTTGCTGGAAGCCTTGCCTGACCACTCAGACATGGCCCTCTCCCCCACAGGGCTTTCTATGTCAATGACGTCATCTTGGACCCTGTAGGCCCAGCTGACTTCAGAAGAGAGAGAGGAGAGAGAGAGAGAGAGAGAGAGAGAGAGAAATCATCTTGTTGAGTTGTACTCACATTTCAGAAACACAAAACTGAAAAAAAAAAAAAAAAGCAACCAGGAAGTGATCATTCTTTCAAACCACTCCTCTGGCATGACTGTTGGCGACACCCAAGCAGAGCAGTGTGGTGCCTCCACGTGGGGGCAGCCACAATCAGACGTAATGTGCAGCCCAGGCTTGTCGATGGGGCATTGGGCAAAAGCTGGAAGGACCTCAAGAAAATCGTTAATAAAAACTGGAAGAGCTTCAAAGGGACTTGATGGGAATTTGGAGGACAGGGAGGAAAATCTTACTCGAGGCCAGACAGAAAGTTTGACAATGTTGTTGCCTGGGCAACATGGAAAATAGAAAAGGTACCTAGTAACTCTGGGGGCTGGAGGAAGAGGTTTCCAAGCAGACGGCAGAGAATACCAGCTGGTTTCCTCTGGCGGCCTAGGAGGTACTTGACCACCTCAGAAACCCATGGGGGCAGTTCTGCTTGGTCCTGTAGGGGTATTATAAGTCCATGAGAGTGGAATAGAGAAAGAAGTGTTAGCTGGATAGCAGAATTCAGAAGACATGTAAGGGAAACCAGGACTCTCTGAATTTGAAAAGGAAACCATTTCTCGTCTCCATTCTCTCATAGCAAAAGCATCTCAGAGGCAGAAATGGCTTCAACACAAAAGGTACTACCTGTAAGGTGTGCTCTCAAGAGGAAATTAAGATGTTAAGGGTGCAGCTGTCAGGATGTGTGTGTGTAGAACATAAAAAAATAAGGACTTGATAGAGCATGCCATATAGATAGATTTGCTTCGGTAAACAGATTGCTAAGAACTTTAAGAATAACGTTCTTTTTCCCCCTTTCCTTCCTCTCCCCCTTGCCTCATGAAAACTTGACAATTTATAACTTATTATTTTGTTATGTCTTACATTGTCCGATATCTCCTTTCATCCACTTTTCTGTTGTCTGTCGCCCAGGGAAAGGGTTATATGTAGATCCTTGGGATCAGTTCCCTCTTTCTACCCCACCCTCCCCTTCTGGTATCATTCCTCTTTTTTTTGGTCCTGAGGGGTTTATCTGTCCTGGATTCCCTGTGAGGGAGCTGATGCCCAGGGCGCAAGTAGAAAGTGTTGTGATGGCATCAAATGTACAGATGTGCTTGACACAATGGATGGATGGATGGACTGTGGTAAGAGTTGTACGAGCCCCCCATAAAGTGAGTTTTAAGAGCAAAGAAAAACCATTCCCCCCGTGGTCAAAAGCATAGGAAGACCTTCTGTTGGCGGGGAGGGGCAGTAATGTTCACTTTCCACTAATG
Organism: Nesogale talazaci; assembly: GCA_004026705.1. Taxonomy (NCBI): domain Eukaryota; kingdom Metazoa; phylum Chordata; class Mammalia; order Afrosoricida; family Tenrecidae; genus Nesogale; species Nesogale talazaci. Next base: position 110,111 of record PVJH01005414.1, on the reverse strand, counting down.
GAGTTGATCCCAGATTGACACAGCTGTAACTCACAAACATTTTAAAGGAATTGTACTAGCTAGGGCTAAATGGAACATATACAAAGTAGAGAGAGAGCCTTTCTTTTGGAAAAGGGAGAATAAGTAATGAGGACGGAGAGGCCACCCCCTCCTCTGCCCCGGAGCAGAACGTAGCTCTCGTCACCAAAGGGGAGACCTGTGCCTGGTTGTATTTTCAAATGACTCTGGACCAGGAGGGAGGGAAAATATGAGGAACCGATACCAAGGGCCTCAGTAGATGGAGGATGTTTCGAGTGTGATGGTGGCAACAGATGTACAAATGTGGTCTGTTTACAATGGATGTACATATTGATCATGATAAGAGTTGTAGGAGGCCCCAATAAAATGATTTTAAAAAATGGTACTGGATCAGCCACTACTATATGTCTACTCTTCTCTCAGCTTTGAAATGAGGGGGTGCTCACTGAAATTTTTTCCTGTTCCCCATGCTTGCTGAGAGGGGGAGGGAGGGAAGACGCACGATTATTGACTTGGTGCGCCGGTCTCCATGAAGAGAGGCCTGAGGGAGCGGCTCTTGCAGAAACACTCCAGGGTCCGGGGGCCTGATTTAGGAACAAGATCCTGTATCTTAATCCAGAGTCTGATTGTTTAATGGGATCAGGCGTGCCTGGACTTAGTATCGTCTATGCGTAGAGAACGTAAATAACCTGTGTCAGACGGTGTTCTGTGGTGGATGCCACATAGCAGGGACATTCCTTGCAGTGCACGCTGCTGTGGGATTTGGGTAATAAACGGGCTGCCTGGGAGCGGTGTTCCAGCGGAGGTAATTTTATAGTCCGGCTTACATGCGGACTCTATGCTTAATCCTTGGGGAGCGACAAATAATCCGTCAGCACTTCCATTCTAGAAAACGCAAGCCGAACTCCGAGAGACAATAAATCAGCAACGTCGCATGGGAGGGGGGCGGGGGTGGGAGGACAGAGAAGAAACAAAAAGAGGGAGCTGACCCCAGGCCGGGGCTGTCCCCTGCAGCCCAGCTGTCCTTTGAGACTGCAGTGGATGCCTCCTTGGTGGTGACTCCCGCCACGGGACCCTGCGGTGCCCGGCCTGCGACATCAGTGCCCTAAGAATGGGTGGGGTGCAACTTCCGGGAGAGACAGTTCTAAAGATTTGGTGGAAAATGTCGCTACTGTTGGCTCCGCCCCCAAACTCTTTCCCACAGGCAGTCTAACACAGGCTGAATGGGGAGCACCTCCCCGAAGGTCACTCCTCCCCCCCCCACCCCAAGATGAGACTGGAGAGTGAGACAAACCCTTGGGGGGGGGGTCATGCAGAATCTCCCCGGGATGAGCCACTTGGAGCCGTGAGGAACACGATCCGGTCTATCCACGCATCTCTTCTTCCAAGGACACCCGGACCTCGGAGTCACGGGGCACAGTGTAGAAACGGCCATGCAGACCCCCTTCTCAGGTCAGGCCCGGCTGAGCCCACGTGGAGCAGGCCCGGCGCTAGGGAGCAACTATTTAGTAGGCTCTGAACAAGCAGTGGAAGCCTCCTCGATCCTTGTTTCACTCCCTTTCCAAAAATCACACCAAAACAAGCTCGTGTTTCCTGCTCCACAGCGGCCAGACACTCCATCTTGGGTTTTCAGCCCTTCTGCCGCATGCGCCACCCTAAGCCCGCTGTATCCCACAGCAACAGGATCGTTTCCGGGAAAGCCACGCGGGGGAAAAAAAAAAGCAACACATTTGTGTGTTTTGGAGAAACTGCTGTGAAGCGTGCTGGTGCAAGAGCCTGGGGCCCAAGCTCCTGTGGAGACAAAAGCCAGGACTGTGGACCATGCAATGCAGAGGCCCTGGAGTTGAAAAACGGAGGCCACCTAAAGCGATGGAGAGAGAGACGGCGTGCTGGGAAGTGGGTGTCAGAACTGGCCTAGAACTCCCCTCTTTTTCCTCTGCATCATTTTTTCCTCCAGCAGCAAACGCCCCGCGATAGAAATGGCCAGCGTTTTCCAGGTGGCCTTCCAGGGGAGGCGGGCAGCTTGCGATTCTGAGAAAGCACTTAACCGCCCCAACGTCATCAACAGATGTGCGCGGCCTGCTGGACCCGCCTGGCATGATTAGAGGTGCAGGTGGCGCTGACCCTGGGGCCTGGGCCAGCAGTAGCTGGCTGGGATCACAAGGCGACACAGCTCATCATCATGGTCGCTAAAACAATCTGGCCGCTTAGCAAAGGAAGCCTCGGAGAGGAGAGCCGTCCATCTGCAAACATGCCTTTTCCCTCACCCCAAACCAGGGTGAATTCCCATCTGCTTGATGCTCCCGGGCGCCCAGGGGTGGCTGGAGCTGGTGGGATCACACACACCCCAGTTTTGACCTCAAGCTCTGTGGGTGCGGGCTGGGGGCTGGTGCCCAGGAAGCAACCCAGGGGCCCAGTCAGCGGCTGAGGCGGATGGATCTGGGATGAAAGGGAGCCAGCGTGCTCCCTGCCCTGGGACACACCATCCCCGCCGTGGCTTCCTCTGCCCTGGCCACAGGCAGAAAACGTTTGCCTTCAATGTCGGGACTCGGGGCCGAACTGCAGCTCTTGTTTCAGGAAGCAGTGTGGTCGCTCCCCTAATTGTAGGGGTGGGGACACAGAAGCAACCGCAGGTGCCCGTTTGTTTGCCAGCAAAAGCCCCGAGTTTGGCCCTCCCTGGTCTCATTTCAAAGCAGCCGGCACAACCCTTCATTTTGCCTTAAGAGGTGTATTTGTCTCTGCTCACCGCTTTCCCCACCCTACCTGTCTCTGAGGTGGTCTAGTGGGTAAATGACTCCTGTCCGGCTAATCAGTTCCAGGGACAGCAGGGAGCAGGAAGACCGAGCAGAGCAGCGGCCACCAGGGTGCACATGTGTTTTGCTGGGTCCTCTACCCTTCCTCTCCCCGTGCCTGTGACCTGGGGGCCTGCTCTCTGGCTTGAGTTAGACCTGGGCTCCTGAGCAGTGACTTCTACAGGTTTCCGACTCTTGGGCTGAATGGGAGCTGATGCGAACGAGGACTCAGCCGGCTTGCCTTGGCCATCGGGATGCCCTCTGCTGAGGGAGACAGTCCCCACCAGCCCCCCGCCTGTAGGTTCAGGGGTTGAAGCCATGGCGGGCCTGAGCTGGGTGAACAAGCCCAGCCAGTGAAGACATTCATTAAAAAAAAAAAAAAGTTTGAGCTCATGCCGTGCTGTTATTTTAACCAGCTGGTCTGTTTCTGAGCTTGGAAAGCCTCGAGGCTCCTCCATCAGATGCCGAGATTCCCCTGCAATCCAACCCGGGCTGTTCATTTCTCTGTCTCCATTCCCGGCCAAATTCCCCCGGCGTCACAGGAGAAAATATATGCACTGGGAAGTCCTCAGTGTTCAAACAGGACACGCCCTTGGATGCAAACAGTGAGCCCAGTTCCTGAAATGCACATCTTGCCCTGCCTGTTTTGACAGCGGAGCATCTGCATTTTTTATTTAGAGTCCAGGGCAAGCTGTGCATTTTACTCCACAGGCCAGAACTGTTCAGAGAGAGTCTTTCTGTTTCCGTCCACCTTCTGACCCCCTTCTCTGGATTGAAGGCAGGTCAAAGAAGGGACCTGGGGGTTCTGGTCCTCAGTCTCATCCCAGATCTGGAATGAATCCCCCCCTTTTCCCCAGCCCCTGCCACACCCTTCTAAGCCTCCTCTTCTGATCCCAGTTCCAGCCGGTTGTTGCGTGCCTGGGCATCCCTGTGGTTCCTGCTGTCCAACGTGTGCCCATGGAGGGTCCCTCGATGCACAACAGAATCACATGTTGCCTGGCTTTGTGCCATCTACCTGCATCTTGGGACCCTCTAGTGTAGGGATCCTCAAACTTTTTAAACAGGGGGCCAGTTCACTGTCTCTCAAACCATTGGAGGGATGGACTGTAGTTAAAAAGAAAAACTATGAGCAACTGCCGGCTGGGGGTCAGTCAGCGGCTAAGCATTACACTGGCGGCAGCAAAAACACCCCAGCGGGCCAGATAAATGTCTTTGGCGGGCCGCACGTGGCCCGCAGGCCATAGTTTGAGGACTCCTGCTCCAGTCCTTTGTGGAAGCATCTGTGGGTGTTGCCTGCCTTTGAACAGATGCTGAGGCTTGTCTTCTGGCATGCTATTGGACAAGACTCCGTGGTGTTTTGATTGGCGAGTTTTCAGAAGTACTGTAGATTGCCATAGCTATCTTCATAGACTGCCTTACTCTGAAAATTCTACTGAGACCATGAGAAATCCAGGCAGCATGTAGACTGTTGGGTGTAGCTTCCAGCATGAAAAGAGCAATGCAGGTCACCACCGCAGTGCAGCCGAATGATAGAGGGGTGCCAGGAGAACCACGAACACGTAACGAATCATTTAATATGGCATATTGTGTATGTTTTTTAAAGAACATTTTTATTGATGACTACTCAGAGGAAAAGTACTTCTCTTCAGGCATTGACTTGGACAAGAAATTTGTCACGGCAAAGTTAGGAAGTCTTGCAGGCACGCCCACATACACACACCACGAGCCTTTTGCAATAACATTGTATTAAAGAAGTCTCTGGAGAGTTTTTAATGAGTCCTCTTCCCATGTTAGCCCTGGGCTGTAAGTGGCGATTGTTAAAAACGGCTGGGGGGGTTGAGGTACAAATTAAAGGGATCCAGGGTGTACCCCGCCGTTTACAGGCAGACGAATAACACAGACTGGGGTTGGGCAGCCTCCTCTTGGCTTGTTGAAAACCAGTAGTCGGGCAGCTCTTGTTAATTTGTGAGTTGCCCACTGGGATCCATATATTTTAATTTCAAGACCTTACTGCATGGGAACATTTGTTCAACGAGGAACAGGCTTGGGAAATTCAGCAGAGTGAAGGGAAAAGTCCCCCAGGCCAATTAGAGCAACGCGGTGTCTGCAGCAGCTCTGAGGCCAGGCTTGTCTGTATGTTATGGCTGCAAGAAAGCTTGCCATTATTTCGTGGTTTGGTTTGAGAGAGAGAGAGAGAGAGAGAGAGAGAGAGAGAGAGAGAGAGAGAGAGAGAGAAGGGATTCCTGCATTCACACAGATTGGTTTATTTTTCTTTTCTTTGGTCATTGTGGAGAAAGCAACTAAAACCTCTTGCTTGCCCTTTAGAACTGCTGGGAAAGTCCCTTGACTGAAGAAGACTGGATCGGAGGAGAGTTTAGAGCAGGCCTGGAAGTCGCCTTCTCCACAACCTTTCCTTTCCTGGGGTGTGTCTGGGTGCTGCTGGGCGGGGAGGCCATGCCCATGGGATTGGGTTTGTACTGGCAGGAGGCCAGTGGATGCCCAGCTGATGGCATGAAAGATGGGAGGCAATCCTCACCCTCGCCTCTAATTACAAAGGAGGAAAACTCACCCTAGAAAGGATTTGAATGTCTTAAGTATACGAGTCACATATAACCCAAAGCCACCGTCTTGTGCTTGGAAAGTCCAGTGCTGAGGTGGCATGTTCCAATTGGAAAGTGGTCTCGGAGAGAATGTAAAACTACTTTCTCTTTCTCCATAGACAGACACACACGCGTCAAGAAGTACGACGACTACAACTCTAGTCCTTACATCCAGAGATTTCCTCCAAACAAAATGAGGTTCATAATGTCTCTGCATTCAGTGAATGGCAGCAGACAAATTCTCTCAAGAATACACTCATCTTAGACTCCCTAAAGCACTTTCAGAAGAGGAGTCCAACTCCAAACAGGGGTCTCCAAGGGTGTGGGGGAAAATCAGCCCCCCACATTTAAGCACAAGTTTGGTAGGCTCAATCGGGCAGTTAAATATATATATATATACACACACATACATATATAAAATGATCATAAAGTCATCGAGAAATAGATAGAAGAGAGAGTAAAATAAAGAAGCCAGACTCATGTCATGGGAGCATGAGCACCTCCTGGACAGCCATGATCTCACACAGTGCCGGTACAGAGGGCAGAAGGGTCTCGCTTGATTTCTGGCCAAGGCTCATATATTCTTAGGGGGGTGGTGTGATTACAGGTAACCACACATGTCACAGGAAGGGGCTGTACAATAGGCATGAGTGACAGGAAGGGGATGAGCTAGGGGTCTACATGTGACAAGAAGGGCGGACCCTAGGTTTATGATGGTAGCCCAACCTGGGTCAGACTTGATCTCCTCAGGCTCTCCTTCAGGGAAGCAATCTCCTATCCTTATTAGAAGGGAGTGGGCTGTTTAGGGTGGGACAGATTACATAGTCTGACTGCTGTAGATGGCTGACAATCCACAGAGAGAATAACCTCAGACCTGCTTTTGTTGACCTTCAAGTGTATAGTCCTTTGGGAGGAGGGTTAGAGGGTCGAGAACACCCCTCTCAGAAATGCGTACACACCTAGGTGGGGGCTATGCTGGGAACCGCTGGGATCGCTTCACATTTTACTCCTTTTGTTGAATAAATGTTTCCATTCTTTTGGAGCAGTGCCTTTTGACTTTACCTCATAAGCATATATTGTGTGTGTTTGTTTAGGGAAGCACTTGCACTTCAAAAGAGTTGTGAAATCTTTACATTATCTTTCAATTCTGTTTTTATAGATCCTGTGCAGGGTTGAACTGTATCCCCCCAAATAAGTGTTAAAACCCTAATCCCAGGACCCATCAATCATCTGCTCATAACGACCCTCCAGGACAGGGTAGAACTGCCTCTGTTGTTTCCCGAGTCTGGCTTTTTGAGCACCCACACACACTCCGACTCTGGGCACAGGGGATGTGCTTTTACTGTGTTACCAGGACCACACCAGAGTTGGGTGGATCCTAATTGTAATCCCTTCTGAGGTATACAATGACAACACAGATACAGAGACACCAGAGGGAGAACAGATGCCTGCCCACTCGGCAAAACTCCTGGGGTTCCTGAAAAAGGATGGTCCTCTCCCCGGAGCCCTGTCCTGAATTCCTTTTGACCTTCGGAACGGTAAGAACATACATTTCTGTTGTTAAAAGGCACCCATTTGCAGTATTCCTTTTTCTCTTTTAGCATTAGGTAATTAAGACATACCTTCAAGGTGGCATAGTGGATTGTGGGCCAGGCTGCTAACCAAAGGTCAGCAGTTCAAAACCACTAGCCACTGTGTGGGAGAAAGACCAGGCTTTCTCCTCCCATAAAGAGCTGCTGTCTCAGAACGACCCACTGGGGCAGTCCTACCTTTTCCTCTAGGGAGGTGTGCTGCAAGTGGCAGTCAACTTGAAGACAGTGAGTGCCGATGAGCCCTCCATAGCTATGAGTTGGCAAGGGCAGCTTGATATCTACAAAGAAGGTTTTGACAAATTCCATTATTTTTCCATTCTGTTTTTTCCCATGACCTTTTTCAGTTCTCTAGTATATCTTTAAAACAAATACTTTTACTGGGGGCTCCTTCATCTCATCACAATCCATACATTCTTCCAGTGTGTCAAGCACATTTCCATGTATGCTGCCATCATCATTTTCAAAGCATATTCTTCCCACTTGAGCCCCTGATATCAGCTCCCCATCTCTTCCCCCTGCCCCCCCCATGTCCTTTTTTAAGGAGCTTGGGTGGCACAGTGGCTATGTGTTGAGTTGCTAACCACAAGGTCAGCAGTTTGAAATCGCCAGCTTCTCCTGGAGAGAAAGATGAGGCTTTCCACTCTTGTAAAGCTGTTACTGTCAAGTCAATCTAGAGGGGGCCCGCCTTTACCCTGCCTATAGAGTCACTATGAATTTGTATAGACTTAATTAGCATATCATTTAAAAATTCCTTTTGAAGAACAACAAATCCCTTGGGAGGGACTCTGGGCTCCCAGTAACTATGTGCTTTGAGGTAAGTGTCCTGTGGTGCTGGTGCCCAGCTACCAGTATTGAGTATCTTGGCCAACAAGTCTGTAGAAGAATGAACCAAGGGGAACAATGTGGAAAAGACTTTCAAATGTGCAGCATCTACACTTCCTGGACCTGTGGAGACTGGGAAACCCCTAAAATTGACAATTTTTACATTAAAAAGTGGGTTCAAAAGGAGATAAAATGATGAGACTACATTTTGACCTAAACTTTTAAAATTGTTTCAGTTAAAAAGAAAACAACTAAAGGGGAACTATGAGTGGATTAAACACCTGGTGGGCCCCTCTGACCATGGACCACAGATGTGAATTATTGTATATGCAGGCAGGCAAAGACTGAGTGCCCTATCATTTGATCTCCCTTAGGCATCACATAAATGTGTTGTAGTTTTTACTTTTTTTTTGCGGGGGGGGGGGGGGGGGGGGCGGGCAATCACTGCCCTCAGGTGGTGGGAGTAGAGGCCCAGCCTTTGCTCCGTGGAACTGGACTCGAACCTCCATCCCAGTGGGCCGCAGTCCCACGCACAACCACTACGCCAGCGGGCCTCAGCCAGTTTTAACTTTTTTACTTTCCTCCATTTCCATTTTTATGTTTCACTTTGTTCTTGTTTGCTTTTGCTTTTTGCTTTTAATGCTTTTCTGTATATGAAATCCAGGAGAGGTAAATTGATAAAGACAGTAAGGAGATTAATGGGTCCTTCAAGGCATGACATGGTGGGGGGAGGGGCGGCGGGGGGGGCAGTAGGGGGGAAATGGTGAGCTCATAAGGATGAGGACAAGGAGAAGAAAACACTCTGAAGCGAATTGCAGTGATAATTACCCAACTCTTCTCGATATGATTGAACTATTGGATTAGATGATGTGCAAACTACAGGCCCATAAAACTGGGTTACACAAAAGGAAAGCTGTCTCTAGCCCCCTTCTCCAAGGGTCTGACCTCTGACTGCATCCTCTTCCTCAGGGGCTACCAAGGATGCCCAGCCTCCATCCGGTGCCTGGATCCAGTGTCTGACTGACGTCACCACCACACCCACAGCTCAGCCAAGGGCCAGAGGTGGGATGAGCCCTGCTGGTGTGTGGCCTCAAAATTCTTCCAGTCAATGGGCTCTATGTGGTTCCGCGGCGTACAGAACCCGCCGTCTCTTCAGAATTCCTGTTTCTTGTTTCTCTATGGATACCTGTATGCATAACCATCCCTGGGGCCTGATGGGAGAGGGATGGGGGGGGGGGAGGTATCATCAACACAGGTCTTTAAGATTAGCATGGGCCTCTAGGGCAAGCAGGAGATAGGTATATGGTCTCTATGCATCCCCTTTCAGTATCTAAGAGATCCCTGGCCCTCTTCTTTTCTGGAATCCTACTCTACCTGTCAATACTGCTAATATTTTAAACATGAAGCCTAGAATTGGGACGGGGCGGTGGTGGTGGAGGGGGGGACCAGATGTGTTTCTGTCCCACGACACCATGTCCTGCTCATCCCTGCCTCCTTGAACTTCCTGCCCTGAATCTCCTCACAGGGTAGTGCTCAGCACTCCCAACATGGTGAGCCAATGGTCATGGAAACTTTTCTACTTCTGATGAGTTTTCCTTTTCTCCACCCTGGCGATAAAGGTGCTGACCCCAAGGTAACAAGCCCACACCCACCAGCCACGCCGTGGGAGAAAGGTGAAGCTCTCTGCTCCCACAAAGAAGTGCATCCTGGGAAACTCGGTCGTTCTCTTTGAGTCAAAGCAACTCAAGTCTACTCCATGGTTGTGGGTGGACTCCATCTAGAAAGTGTGTAAGGTGATATCCCAAACTTATGAAATACAGCTAGACAGGCTGATCCACTTTCTGAAGAAGTGAATTTCAATTCTTTCCATATCTGAAAGCTTGAGGGTGGACAGCTGTAAGATCCTTTGTGCAAATAAATACGCATATGAGGAAAGAGAGATCCAGGGCACAAGACTCCTGATACCTTCTCCCAACAGAACATGAATACCACATTAATGTAATAGAATTCATCTTACTCACTTGTTAGGTTGAAGGCTGTGTGTTGATTTTGCTGGGTCATGATGCTCAGTGGTTTGGTGGTTGTCATGAGTTGGTCCTTCCCATGGGGAATTCTGATATAATGTGATCATTTCCATGATAAGATCAGCCACAAGCAGCCAATCAGCTGAAAGAGGATTTCTTTAGGAGTGTGACCTGTGTCCATTCTATACAGACTTTCTGGTAGGATTCTGGCTTGATGCTCCATCAGGATCCTGCCTCTAACGTCCATTTCTTTGGAAGTGGAAGGAGCCTGCTGTACTGCCTGCCAATCTTGAGGTCCATGAGCCTTTGCGGCCTGTGCCCCCTGTCTGAGCGGTTGCTCACCAGCCTCTGCAGTTACCGGAATCAGGAGAAGCCTCCAGTCTGTTTTCTGGCTGATAGACTTGGGACTGCCCAGCATCCACGACGTCCTGTGAGCCCTTCTTTTGAGATAAGCCTTTCTATATACGAATGCATATGCCTTATTGGTCCGTTTCTCTAGCGAACTCGGCCTAACAGCCACCCTCAGGGCTGGAGCCAGTTGCTGTCATTGTCATTGAGTCAAGCCCACCTGGCAGCAGCCAAGTCAGCCGAGTGGAACTGCGCCTGTAGCTCTTGAAGCCTAAGACTCGTTTGTTCGTCATGAGAGTATCGGGCCTCACCTTGCTTCCACAGAGGGCTAGCAGTTCTGAACGGCTGACCTTTGGGTTAGCAGCCCTGTGCATAATCCACTACGTGGGCAGGGATCCTCTGGGGCCAGTTGCTACATGCCCTTTGTTCTTTTCTAGAGGTTTGAGCATTGAGTGGCGTCGCCAGGGTCTGCCTCAGATAGCATTCTGACTTGTCAGCCTGGAAGCGGACAACCTGCTCCTTTGGCAGGACAAAAGCAGCTGACTGGGATGAGGCGCTCGCAGGCTCCCAGGGAAGCATGGAGAACCAGCACAAGGGCAGAAATAAGGGGGGCGTGGCCACAGCAGAGTCACAAAACTGCCCTTGTTTCCAAGCCTGCAGTCTCGACGGAAGGAAGGGCCACTGCCTTCTCTCGTGGAGTGACTGGTGCATCTGGCCGGCTGACCCTTCAGTGAGCAGTGGAGCACTTAACCACTGCACCACCAGGCTGGCTCTCGTGGCTCCACTAAGGAAACCAGGTCTAGGAAACCAGGCCTCGTAGTATCTGAGTTTCATCTCCCAAGGGTTTTACGTGGGTTTCTGTTGAGCCTTGAGAAGAAAAGGCAGTGATTTGATGTGGTCTTTCTCATAGGTCAGCTCTCTGGTCACATGTTAAGCAGCCATCCATTCAACCACTCCTGAAGCCTTTCTATAAACCCAACCCTGTGGCCCAAAGTCTTGTTCCTTACCCTGCCCCGTGGGCACTGCCCTCTGTCATCATTGAGCCAGCCATTTCTCCCTGTGGTCCAGAATCCCATCCCTGAGCAAAGGGAGTTTCCTGCCATCAGCCAGGTAATGACCCAGGTCCCCGCCCCCCCCCCACCCCCCCGACTTCCCTCACACTCCGGTAGCCATGTCTGCCCACTGGCCCGGGTTGGAATGGGGCGGGTCTTGTTCCGTCGTTGCACACTGACTGTCCCTGGCTGGACCGTGGCCAGCCAGGCGAGGGGACTGAAGCGGTGTGTTGAATAAATGAATATGTGATCTCGCCAGCACTCTGCATCACAGAGCTAGGATTGGGCAGTCTCTTATTAGAATTCTAAAGACATGCCATGCACCGCCAAGATCAAAGAGCGCATGTCTTGCTTTTCAGGGAGCGGCCGCCTCATAGCTGGGATGCTGGGCCTCTCTTCAAGGAGCTCAGAGTAGCAGGTTCCTGGCTGGGGCCCCAGAAACACCACTGTTCCCAGCCGGGGACTGACGAAAAGCCTTTCATAGGTGGTGGTGCTGTGGTTCAGTCAGCGTGCTGCTGCTAATCAAAAACTCGGTGGTGGCGTGAACTCCTTGGTGCTCTGGGGAAGAAAAGTCCTGACACTGCTGGCACCAAAATTCCAACCTAGAGAACCCTCTGGGGTGCTTCCCCCACCCTGTGCTGGTGGGTCACTAGACATGGAAACGGACTGTAGGACACACAGCAACTTGGCTAGCTGGAGCAGTCTTTGGATGGAGGCACAATGACCGCACTTGGCTATGAACAGCGAGGCTGGCGAGTCAAGTCCACCCAGTGACCCCTTCGGAATCTGACCAGGAAGATTGGCACAGTTCTGAGACTCTGCAGTCCACCAGGAGGTGGACTGCCCCCACAGCACCCAGCAATCACAGCAAGGAAAGGAAGATGACCACTTTCTCTGGCAGATATTTCACTTGACCATGGGAACTCCTGCCATTCTAGTTGCCAGGTTACCCCCCTCTTCTCTAGAGGCACAAAGGGCTAATGTGCCCGCTTTCTGCTCTCAGAAAGGGGGGAGATCTGAGTCCAGTCTGATGTGCTGGGGAAGAAAGGTCTGACCTTCTACTTATGAAGAAAAACCCCAGCCTAAGGATCACACTTCTACTGGGCGGGGCTGGTAACCAGCTCAGGCTGATTCGTGAGCCTGGTCTTCAGGGAAATGACTCCAGAATGGCTTGGGTCTGTGGATCCAGGTGGAAACCTTGAGTCTTTCAGGCCAGCTGAAAGCCTCCAAGTGTCTGGCTGCGACCTCAAAGGCACGTAGAGGGCCTGCTGAGTGTCTGAAATAGTGATTACAAGCAGAACACTTCTTGGAAACCTTTATAGATAGACGGTGGACGTCAGTGTTTGGTTGAGTCTTTGTGGGATGATTGTTTACCAGCCATTGCTTAGAACGTGTCCAAACAAAATTCCGCCGGTTCTGAACACACACTTGTTTATCGAGGTACCGACAGGACAAACAGTGTTCACAGAAGTTTATTCGTTGGAGTCCAACTCCCTGGTTTCTGGGGAAACCGGTGAGTCAAGTGCTGCCCAGGGTGGGGGAGTGATCATGCGGCCGTGTCCTCAAATGGTCCAATCACGGAGACCTCGGAAAGAGGCAGCCAGGAAAGGGACCCACTCAAACGTCTTCATTGTAAGAGGAGGTTAAGGCCCAGAGAGAGCAAGAGGCTGGGTAAAGACCAAGGACGGACAGACCACTGGGCCCCACCTTCTTAGAAGAACTTTAAAACTACTGCTGCTGGTTCTGGTTCACAGGGCGGCTGCAGCAGAGTCCCATGAGCTGGCTGCCTTAGCACAACAGCCACCTGTCCCCTCGCCGTGCTGAAGGCTGGGAGTCTTCGAGTCTAGGTGTCTGCAGGGTCACCTCCTCTCTCAAGGCTTTCGGGAAGGCCCCCCTTGGTTTGTGGTGGCTCCTGGCCATCATCGTCGGCGTGCTTTGGCGTGTAGTTGCCTAACTCCAATCTCTGCTTTGTCTTCCCATGGCCACCCTCCCTTGGTGGGTGTCCCTGGTGGAAAGGACAGTGCTAAGCTCGGATGAGGGCCCACCCTCTCCCAGGAGGACCTCATGTCCACAGAGCCCTCAGCGTCAGCCTTAGCGCTTGTGTCAGTGAGGCGGAGTTGTCTAGAAGCACAACCAAAGTCCCTCGTAGATGTGTCAGGAAGAGCTTGCTGGTCAGTGGGCGGCCTGGGCCAGTCCACGGGTCTGGTGCTCACAGAAGCCTTCTTCAGTCTCATCAAGTGGAAGGTTGGAGATGCAGAAAGGTGAACGGGGAAGCAGGGACCCCACATAGTCACTGGGTTCTCAGGCTGGTGGGAACAGGGCAGGCTACCCACCGCTCTGAGGTTGGCTTCCACAGTCATCGGTCCACATGGGGCAGGCCCTGGCAGGGGCCACAGAGTCCCAGTGAAAAGGAAGGCGTGGGGCCAGAGAGAGACAAGTTCTCACTGTGTCTGTTAGAAAAAGGCCACACTCGGGAGGAGTTATCTGGCTGTCAGCAGCCCAGACCGGTGTCAAGCACTTCCTCCTGGTTCCATCCTTTCTCCTGTCTTTCGACTGTGTTGGGTCCGCTGGTTGCTTTCTTCCAAAAAGGAGCCCTCGGTGCTGTTGGGCAAATGCAAGGTCAGAAGTTGGAGCTCATTAGGAGCTCCAGGGAAAAAGCAGAAGGGTTTTTACTCCGGTAAAGACTTCCAGCCTCAGCAAGCCTGTGCAGGGTGGCTGTGAGTCAGAGTTCACCCGTGGTAGTGGGTCTGATTTGGGTGTTCCCCCCCCGCCCCCCCCAGGACACGAATGCGGTCTTCGCTCAGAAGTTCTCCTTGTGGCCCTCAGACTTGACCTGGGCCAGCTTATGGCGCAGTCTGGTTTCTGCCTCTGAATGAATCCTACCTGTTCCTGGCGCGTGTTTCTCCAACGTCCTGAAAGTTCCTGGCAGGAGAGGGAGAGGGAGAGGGAGAGACTCTTCTCTCCAGTGGGCGGAGGCACTGCGCTGCAGTCAGCGGGTCAGAAGCTGCACAGCTGGGACTCATTCAGTGGGAGCCTGGGGGCGAGGGCCCCACCCGACGTGGAAACTTGTTCTCTGTCAAAAGCAGGCCAACTCCATCTGCCCCACACCTTCCCAGACACGCAATGTTCCCGTGGCTTCGCTGGAAAGTAACACTACACTCGCCCCTCCAAGCTGAGGAGGGGGTTGACATTTTAGAACTGGCCCATCGGGGGCGGGAATGCAGCAGCTCAAGATCGGGTCCTTTTTCCTCTGTCCAAGCCTGATTCCATGGTCTCCAGCTGGAATGCGGAGTATGTGCCGGGCAGCCGGTACAGAAACAGCTGGAATTTATAAATGGCTCTCCTATTAACCCATTGGTTCCAGGAGCAGGGATTTCCTGCACCCAACGCTCTAATTTTTACAAAATGTTTTCTAACCTTTCCTTTCTGGTTTTTAAGGAAACGGGGAATGTGTGAAGGAAACGAGGAGTGTGTGTGTGTGTGTGTGTGGTGTGTGAGGGGGTGGAGGGTGGTAAAGAGACTATAACTGGCTAGTGCCTCTCCCTCTGCTATGGGCCGTGAACTTGTCAGGGGAGGGGCGGGAGGGAAAGGAAACTGGTTGATGGTTACTGGCAGGTGTGTAATCCATGGGCTTGAAGCCCCCGCCCAGCTCACAGAGACCCTCTACATCGGGACAGGACTGCTTCCTAGGGTTTCCGAGATGTCCACAGTAGCCCTGTGGTACTTACGTTGCTGCACCATCGGGGGAAGGCCCGCAGGGGCCTCTCCTTTCATGGCCAGCTTGCCTTCACCTCC
This sequence comes from Nesogale talazaci, assembly GCA_004026705.1. Lineage (NCBI taxonomy): Eukaryota > Metazoa > Chordata > Mammalia > Afrosoricida > Tenrecidae > Nesogale > Nesogale talazaci. The sequence goes on along the minus strand of PVJH01005414.1, from coordinate 95,068 downwards.
AGCCTCTGAGACACAGAGCCCCAAACAGCCCTGGCCCGTCTCACCCTTCCCTGCACCTTGTCAATGAAAGGGCTGCCTTTGAATGAAGGCCCTGGTAACCTAGTGGGTAACTCGTTGGGCTGCTAGCCACAAGATCATCCATTCGAAACCACCAGCCAACTCATGAGATGGGACTTTCTACTCCTGTGAAGTTACGGGAACCCACGCTGGCAGTTCTACCCAGTCCTATAGGCTTGTGAGGAGTCTGGACATTAACTCAATGGTAGAGTTCGGCTTTTTGATGTTTTTCCTTGGAATGAAGGGGTGAAATTCCTACACCCTCAGCAGGGGCCTGTGAGCCAGCAAGGGGTGGAGGTGTCCCCTTCATGCCCGCTCCAGCTGGACTCTGGACGGATCAAGAAACAAGGCCAGTGGGTGTATGGGTAGCTTGTGTGTGTGTGTGAGATGATGATGAGGAGGAGGAGGAGTAAGTGTCGGAAGGGGCTGGAAAACTGCTTCTTCTAGCATCGCTTTATCATGTCTCTGGTCCTCCGTCCTGAGAACTATATGAAACACGCCCCAGAGGGAGACTGTGAAGAAGAGACCAGACTAAAATGGAAGCAAATTCCCACCCTGGCCAGACGATCTCCTTCCATATCTGCTAAGGAGATGGCAGGACCCAAGTTCACAAGGCAATACTCAAAACCAAGTTCACTGCCATTGAGTACATTCTGACTGCCAGCAACCCCAGGACAGACTCCACTGCTCTGGGGGGAGGATGGGTGGGTCTGAGACAGGAACTCCTTAAGGGAGTAGAAAGTCTTATCTTTCTTTCCTGGATCAGCAGGTGATTTCTAACTGCTGGCCTTGTAGTCAATGGATAAATGGGACTTTAAAAAATCATTTTATTGGGGACTCTTACAAATCTTGTAACTATCCATCACTCAATTGTGTTTAGCACACTGGCACATATGTTGCCATCAACATCTCCAAAAGAATTTTCTACTTGAGCCCTAAATGGGATCTCTTAATCCAATGTTGGGAACAGCAGTTCACAGTCCAGCCATCAGTAGATCCCACTGCCTGCAGAAGACCTTCTGTGTCTGGCCTTGCTCAGAAATGTCCCCATGAAAGATCCCCTCTAGGTCCGCCTCATCCTGCAGAAAACAGTGGAACGCTAGCATTTCTTCTTGCATTAATCCACCACATACAAGCACAGATATGCTCTATGACGTATTTAGAATCTTTGATGTGGCACGCACACACACACACACACCTTGTGAAACGGTTCACTAAGGCTTAGTAAGAAGCACATGTAAGGGTGCACTTATCTTGTTTACTGGGCACTCCATCCCTGTCAAGGATGATGAATGAAAAAAGAGGCTTCCTTCTGTAGGGAAGTGCTTGTGGGGGAGGGTGTGTGTGTGGGAGGGGTGGGGGGAGAGCCTGGGACTTGGCAGTCATACCTTTGATGTCGTGAGGGAAAGAAAGAAAAAAAAAAGTTCACTACAGATTAGTAAGTAAGCACGAGTAAGCCCGAACTTATCTTGTTTATGGGCAGTCCGCCCTTGCTCTCAACCTGCAGGGCTTTCTCTAAAGCACGTCTGGCACGTGGGATGGCAGTACCAGAGGGCCGGGCGCTCCATGAGCAGGCTCCGGCAGGAGCCAGGAGGAAGGAAGGATGTTGGGGTTGAACCCCCGGTTGGGCCAGGCACGTTCACAGAAGGCCTTTGGCTCACTGTTGCAAGTCTCCGCCTCTTCTGACAGCGGAGCCATTCGGGCGCGCTGCGATTGGAAAATTGGGAAGCACGCCTTCTGAAGGCGACTCTGGCGTGAGAAGGGCGTGGCAATGGGACCAATGGCACCGTCCTAGGCGAGGAGGAAGGAAGGCACGAGAGAAGGCTGCTGGGCTGGCAGGGCGGATCGACACCCCCACCCCAGGGCTGCTGTGGGGGTAGCAGACCAGCCAGGGGCATGTCCAACTACGGGCAACCCCGTGTCTGTTTGGGAAGACCTGTCTGTGTTCCATAAGGCTTCCAAAATCCCAACACGCAACTGCCATCGAGTCGATGGCCCCTCAGAGGCCCCCTGTGGGACCGCGGAGGGAGGCCCTGCGTGGCTGAGACTGATGCCTTTAAGGGAGTGGAAAACCTTCTTTCTCCTGTGGAACGTCTGGTGGTTTTGAACCGCTGACTGTGAGGGCCACAGCCCATCACGTACCCATGATGCCACGGTATGTGTGGTGGGTGGAGTGGAGGCGGGTGCTTTTACAGGACTAGACAACTTAAATAAAGCCCCGTGAACTTCACCGCCCAGGGGCTCCGAGCAGCCGGCCCGGGGCTAGTCCTGCCGGAGCCTGCTCATGGAGCGCCCGGCCCGCTGGTACTGCCATCCAAAGTACTTATGTGTGCAAACCACCCCCCTTTCTTTCAGTCAGCAGCTGTGTCAACCCTCTGCGGTTTAAGGGACCCAGGCAGTGCCCCCCCCCCCCCCCCCGTACAAAGCAGGTGGGTGCACTCCTGGGAAGAGGTGCCCTCCCCAGAGACAACCAGTTTATAGTCAAGAACCTCTGGGTGCTGAGGGGGTGGGGGGAGACAGGAGAAAGAGGAGGGAGGTTGCCGGGATTTTATTCACCTTATCATCATAGCCTCCAGCCAGGACAGCAAGGAGTGCTGAGACGCCTGGGCTGAGCCCTGCTTCCCATCGATGAGAAGCACGTGAGCCACGCCTCAGACTTGTTTCCCAGAAGGAAAATGTCCGAGGAGGCAGATTGGGAGAAAGCAGCTCCGACTGGCTTGTAAATGAGATGGCAGAAACCTGAGCGGGCCCACAGCTGCTGGAGGCTCAGCCCGGCCAGCGACCGAATCCATCTCTATATAAGGACTTGGGGGAAGAAAGGAGGCAGTGGGGCTAGCAACACCCAAACGCCCACAAATTAACCACCAAATCTGCACGCGTGTCACTGGGGTGCAGGGACCTGCTGCTGCAGCGGCTGCTGTTGTTGCGTTTAAATAAAGCCCCGTGAACGTCACAGCCCAGGGGCTCCGAGCAGCCGGCCCCGGGCCTTTAATAGAAGGGAAAGGTAGCGAATATTGAATTTCTGATTAGGCCAGCTGCCTGGTGCTCATCAACCCGGCTCTGATTTCTCCTGGGCCGTGGCTCATTTTGATGACTGGTGAATGAAGGATTATTATCTACAACATCTCACTTCGGCTACAACGGCGGGCAGGGAAGCCAGCTCCAGGGGCGAGGGGGCCTAACAGCCATTTTGCGCCCTTAAGTTGGCTCCCGGTTAGCCCTGGGGACCTGGAAATGGCGGGAATCAGGTCGCCGGGCTGGGGAGGTGGGGAGGAATGGAAGACTAGGGGGTCCTGGGCTGCCTCGGTAGTCTGTGATAAGCATCGCCCCCATAGTAAGGCGGAGGACCATGCCCACCCCGCGTCTGCTGGTTGGTTAACGAGGAAACCGCCTGGTCCCACGCTGAGAAGCTAGGTCCTCCTTGCTAGCAGGGACCCATCCATCCATGAGGCTACCTGCAGGCCAGCGGGCACCGGAAGGGAGTCTGGCCTGACCAGGGCTCCAGGGCACGAGGCCCCCCCTGCGGTGGGTGGGCACGTACCCAGCCCAGAAGACACGCTGGCGCCCACAGCTCGGTCTGGCCCCCCCGAATCCCACCAGGGTGGTGCCATCAGACGACGGGAACGGCCTGCTGCCCGCCCACCAGGCCCAGGAATCGCAGTCCCGTCTCATTTTCGGGTCCCCGGGGACGCGGGGCGCGCCCCCGCGCGGCGCACAGACGACGGGCTCCTGACGTCAGCCGCCGCCATGCCCAGCGCGGCCTGCGGCCCGGGGAGCCGGCGAGGGAGCCGCCGCCGGGACAAAGAGCGGAGCCCGGCGCGGCGGCTCCCGGGCCCGCGCCCCGCGCCGGGCCGCTTCCTGGGCCCCGCACCCCGGCCCCTTCCCTTGGAGGAGGCCTCATCGCGGGCACCGCGCGCCGTCAGTTCGGCGAGCGGGGGCCCAGCCCAACAGTTGGGGGATCAACTTCGGGCTTCCGCGGGCTCCGGCCGGCGGCGGACACACGGGCGTCTCCGTCCCGCGCCGCGGGCCGCGCGCGCCCTCTGCTGGCGGGCGGCGGGCTCGGCCGCCTTTGCCCGGGTCTCGGGCCCCATAGCTAGCGATCCTGCCGGTCTGGGTGGAATTGCTCCTGTCCACCCCCCAGACCGCAACTCTTTACCACGGAAGGCGTCTTTCTCTCTGGAGCTTTCGAACCGCTAACCTTGCAGGCAGCATCCCAGCGCCTAACCTCTATGCCACCAGGGTCCTGCCTTTTGCTACCCAGAGCAGATGTCAACGCAGGTACCCTGACGTGTTCCCTGGACCCTAAAGTAGCAGGCGCTACTAATGCACCGGTTGATGGTTGGACTTGCCCATCTGGCAGCAGGCTTGGAAGGCCTGGCTCCCTCGCTGCCAACGAATCAGTGCTGACTCTTAACGACCGTCTGCGGGTTTCTGAGTAGGTAGCCGAATCTTTTCTTCCCAAGAGTGGCCGGTGGTTTTGAACTGCCAACCAGGCAGGTCGCAATCCAAGGGATAACCACTATACGGCCAGGGCACCTTGGCAGAGTGTGGAGGCATGCTATTCTGCACACATGATCGTCACAATTCGGAAACAGTTCTTTGGTAACGAACCATAGCAACCACAAAACGGCTGACGGATGGGAAGTAAAGACTGAACGGATTTGTCCCGCTGATCTTGAAGTCCCTTGTCTGTGAATGACTCGGGCAATGATGTGAAAAGTCTGAAGGCAGGTGGGGGAAAGATGAGTCTGCGGGACTTTTGCATGACGAAGAAGGCTACCCTGCCTCACAGCCTTTGGGCCAATCACCAAGGTCTCACAGAAGTTGTCTCACCTGGTGCCTTTGACCCAGACATCCTCTTATCACGATCTGACTGCCGTGAAACAGCCGGCTGGAATGTCCAGAGTGGAACTTTCAAAAACATCTTCCCAAACACTCATCGTGTTGAAATGTTCACACATAAACTCGGAGTTGGTTGAGCGCTGGTGGCCTAGTGGTTGTGTGTGGGACTGCGGCCCACAGGGTTTACAGTTCAAATCCAGCAGCAGCTCTCCAGGAGCAAGGCTGGGCTTTCTACTCCTACCAGGGCAGCGATGCCACACAAAAAAAAAACACCCCAAAACCCGGAGTCAGATGTGTAGATGAAAATTTAAAAATAGACCAATGACTTGGTTGTTACCCCCCCCTTTCTTTCCCCCTTCAAGTTGGCCCTGCCGAGCGAGGTTTTCTGAGAGGCAAAAGTGCCACAGTATTGGGCCTTTGCCACCTGCTTCAGGAAATCCAGACGTCCCCAAATGTTCACTTCAGCAACATCAGCCTCAGAGTTGGGTCCAGGCACGCAACAGAATCATGCTGTTGACTTTGGAAGGCTGGCAGCAGAAGACAATGGCTATGTAGTAACTGCCAGATTGGGGGTGGGGTATGGGGGTGGGTGGGCAGGTGTTGTCAGCATCTGAACTGAGGATGGGACAGGGTAGTTGAACTGGGCCTCCTTCAGCCCACATTGGGGTAGAATACATAGCACCTTTCTTTCATCACTCAGGTTGCCATGGTCAGCTACATGCAGACCATTTGTCAGAACTAACATTGGTAGCCAGCAAAGTCTCTCTTTTAAGTCACAGTGTGTTTCAGGTATGTAGTTCTTCTCCAATGGAAATACTACAAGGGGATGGTTTTCAGAAACACAATTGTATTCTCTCATTGTTTAGGATATATCTGAGTTCAGATATTGGCTTTAGATTTTTCTCTCTCGTTTCTGGAAGATGATCTTTGCCACCTCACACCTTTGCTACTTAATTCTTTAGAGAGTTCCATGATTCCATGTGTTTTCATATCTAGCTTCCTCCTTCTCTGTTAAGAGATGCTGTTTCGTCTCTTGCATACCTCAAAGGAGATTGTGTTAGTCTGGATAGACCACAGAAACAAATCTGTAGACCCTCTTAAGGGTATAAGAAAGGTTTACATACAAGAGCATCACAGTCCTGTCCAAATCAAGTCCCTAAGTCTGATATTAGCCTATATGTCTAATACCAATCTATAAAGTCTTCTTCAGACCCCTGAGATACATGCAATGATGCTGAATGCAGGAAGATCACAGGCCAGTGGGTGGATCGTCTTGTGGCTCCAGTGGCAGTGGATGCATCTCAGAGCTGGCAGGGGTCCACATGGCTGGCTCCTCCAGGTCCAGGACTCTCACTGCCGTCAGCACAGATCCCTGTGTCTTGTCAGTAGTAATATTGCCCAGCAAATGAGCAGAGAAGAGTGTGTCTCCTGCCTCTCAAGGAGTTCCCAGAATCCTCAGGAGAAGGCCATGCCCACACAGAGGCCTCATTGGTTATATCCTGATTGACAGTCTAGACTCCATCCTTCCACTCTTAATCTTCAAAGTGACACCAGATTATGTCACTAGCACAGAGAATGATTCAGAATATGCCCACACTAGTCTTGCCTCACTAACACGACAAAGACAAACCATTACCACAGGGAATTATAAATCTAGACTTAGAGTTTGCTACATGTATCTGGGGAGGAACCAATTCCATCCTTCCATCCACAGTATTCTATGTCCTTCCAAAATGTATGTCCTTACCACATGCAAAACTCATGCACACCACCATATGATCCCCCAAATCTTAGATCACCTCCAAATTCAAAATTTAATTTTCTGAATCATCTAACTCAAATATGGGTGAGATTTTGGTCCATTTGGGAAGAAAATTTCTTTTCCTTCATGAACCTGTAGAATCCACACTGCAAATGGTGTGTTTCCGGGCTGAGCCCCAGTGGTTGTGCGCGGGACTGCAGCCCACTGGGATGGAGGTTCAATTCCGGCTCCCAGGAGCAAAGGCTGGGCCTCCTATTCCCACCACCAGGGCAGTGATGCCTAAATTAAAAAAAAAAAAAAATGGTGTGTTTCCAAAGTCTTAATTATATATTCAGCTTATTAGGTCAGTTGCTTAGTGTAAAAATTGAATAAGTATGATGAGAAGATATATATACTTTATATAAGTCCAATCTATAAGTCCTCTTCTGACTCACAAAGCACATGCAATGACATCAGGATAATCACAGGCCAGTGGGTGCAGAGTCTTGCATATCTAGGGGCGGTAGAAGCATCTCAGTGCTGACAGGGGGCTCCCCATGGCTCCTCCAGTTTGCAGGGTTCAGGGTCTGTCAGCATGTTGCCATGTGTCTTATTAGCTGCAATATCTTCAAAGGAGTGAGCAAAGAGAGAGCATGTCTACTGCCTCCAAGAGGGAATTACCACATTTCCCAAAATTCTCAGAGAAGTCCATGCCCATGAGAGGTCTCATGGGCTACCTCTAGATTGACAGACTAGACTCCACCCCCACACTCAAATTGACACCACATTAGGTGACTTCCATAGGTATGCAACACATACTTCTTTTTCCCAAGTGGAGCCTTTGGAATTGTCTGGGGACTCTGTGTGAAAGCTGAGAGTGGAGAGGATGTGACTGGCATCTGGTGGGTAGCCCCCAGAGAAGCTGTTAAACATCTCATAACATACAGCACAGCCAGATAACAGAACTTCTCTGACCCTGAACATCAGTAATGTCCAGGTTGAGAAATCCTGCCCTTCCTCCAAGCTACAACTTCTGCATGTCTCCAAGAGGAAGGTCATAAAAGTACCAGTTGAGTTAATATAAGAAGACTTCCAAATGTTCACAGAAAATGGAATTATAAAGTAATGGGATTTTTCCCATCAACTTTTGGAAACCTCTGATCTGTGTGAAAGCTGGCAGTATGTCTTCACCTGCGAAGTAAGGAGGGTGTCATGAGAGTGCCAATGGACATCACGTGCCCTCTGAGGGTGATCTCGCTCTCAGTCTTTTAGGAAACCAATTGCATGACCTCTTTTTTCCAGATGAGAAAACAGAAACTTAGACAAATCAGGCTGCCAGCCACCAACCACATATCCAGCAAATGGTGGAGCTGCAGCTTCGCCCTTCTAATCACTCATTGCAATGCTTTGATAGAAACCATTCTAATCACTCATCGCAATACTTTTGGTCAAAGCATTTTGAAAATGTTACAACATGTACGAATGTCCTTGTTCCTCTTTGTCTGTGGCCTCTCTGACATCGTAGTGGATGTGCATAGACCGAAAAGTCTTTGTCACTGAGTAGGTGCCAACTCATAGCATTCCAATAGGACAGGGTAGATTGCCCCTGTGGGTTTCCAAGATCGTTAACTTTTTTTTTTGGGGGGGGGTGGTATCACTGCCCTCTGGTGGTGGGAGTAGGAGGCCCAGCCTTTGCTCCTGTGGAGCCACTGCTGGAAATGAACCTCTATCCCAGAGGGCCACAGTCCTGCGCACAACCACTACACCACCGGGGCTCAGCCGATCGTTAACATTTTACCCAGGTAGAAAGTTCCATCTTTTTTCCAGGACCATCCATCATAGGAGATTGATGAATGGTGATGACTCGAGTCCAAAGACTGAAGTGTGATCCTGGGGTCCAAGCACCTTGGAGAGCGCTAGAGATCAGCAGACACTCCCTGTCCTGCAGGAGCTGGTGGTCTCTGAGGACCGGTGACTCACAGCCCGTGGCTGACTTGACCACTATTGTCCAAGGCTCTTCGCTGCCGTGGTCCATACTGACAACACATTGCCCACATGCTCACGCACCTGGTGAACGGAGTCAGAGGCCACTCAGCCGTAGGAGGCATCCCTTCTCACAGCCGCACCTTGAGAAAGGGCAGGAATAGTCAAGTCCCGTGGAGTCTACTGACCTAGGCACTGGGCAGTCAGCCCAGACTTGCAGGGAGATGTCTAACATCGGCCTTACCCACAAGGATACCGTGTTTTCCACGGCAAATAATGTTAATTTCCAGAAGCTCTTAGTCACTTAGTGAGGTCGTTACAGAAATAACAGGAGTGGCTGGCTTAAGAAAAAATAGACATCTATGTTCTCACAGTTGTGAAGCCCAAGAAAATCCAGTCAAGGTGTTGGCCTTGATGACTCCTCCAGTAGCCCTGGGTGTTTGGGGGGGCATTCCTTGGCTTCCAGGTATAGCTGTCTCCATCATCTCTCTTTCTCCCCCCCCCCCCCGTGTCTCTGCATCTATTCTGTTTTTGTTTAGTAACTCAGAAGCAATTAGGTTTAGGGACCATCCTCCATTGCCTAAACTGAGGTTAGCTGATTGCATCATATTACACTGAACTAATGAAGGCCACCGGCCCTACCCCAGGCCAACTCATTAAACCACATGGTAATCCATCATAACAACTAGACGACGAACCCCAACCCAGCCATGTTGGCCCACAACATTAACCATCGTATAGAGACAAGTTGCCTCCTTCTCTGTAGAAACACATGTTCAATGAGCACGAAAGGCCCAACATACATCGCATCGCCATCAACCTACCTATTTCTGTGCTAGTGCCTTTCTATGCAGAGGCAGATGGAATTGTGGGGGCCTATTGGTACTCAGTTGGCTTTGGGGAACAAAGCTACCATTTCCATTCCTTATCTCCCCTTAGTTTCCCCATTTGAGAAGGAAGATATTACTTTTATCAGAAGAGAAACGTTTTCCTCCCCAACTCCCCCTCTGAAAGGCATTCTGGGACCTGAAAGGGTTGGCCCTGAGCATTAAAGCCTTTAAGACTAATGACAGTGACAAGACCCTCGGAGTCACACTCAAAAGGAAACTGAATCCTTCTGGTAGAGAAGGCCTGGTAGGAGCAACATCAGTCCAAGAAGAAGAGAACACATTGCCCTCTCCCCTGTAAATAAAACAGGTCACATCCATTTCTTCTCTGCCTGTGAAGGATGATGGATTCATCAAGTCCCACACGGAAGCATGGCTTTCCACAGGGACAGCATCTCTGGTGATAAAGCGTTACTGCTTTCATTACATTATTATAAATGGCATCCGGTTTATAGAGTTGGGAAGCAGATGCATTTCTCAGTCGGGTGTCGCCATGATCCAGGAGGGGCAAGAAAATCCCGCCTGCCATGTCTTTTCTGGCTGCACACACCAAACAGTTAATATCCCTATAAAGCCATCTGGATCACGAGCCCTGTTCAGAAATCAGTCGTTCGATGTTAGGAGCAAAGGCCAGAGCTGGAACTTGCTAAAGCCCAAGGCTCTAGCCACCCCCTCAGCCCCCACAGACACACATGTGGTTAATCACACACTGCTTTTCAGACAGAGGAACTGGCCCGGGGTGTAGGGGTTTTTTGGGTGAATTTCAAATAAGGCACCTTCACCTTAAGAAAATGCCACAATCTTGCTGAGCTGGCCAGAAGACGATGAGTCACCGATGCTTTCCTGCTTCAGATACCATGCGGCTCTTCCTAAACTCTGAGTCAGAGTGGCTGAGGTGCAGGCAGGCTGGCCAGACATGGACTTTGCTTAGATGGATGGCCCAGTCTGGGCGCTGCTCTTCCCTGAAGGTCTTGGATGGCTGACTCTCTCTGCCCCCGCTACCGGCAGCCACCCAAAGCAGCCACCACGGATCAGACCCAGGAGATACCAGACCGTGGGGAAAATAAAAATCACTCAAAACTTCAGTTGAGGCTGATTCATAACGACCCCATAGGGCAGGGGAGAACTAGCCCTGTGCGTGTTGAAGACTATCACTCGTCACGGGGATTGAGCTGTAGACCTTTGGGATCGCAGCCTCCGGCCTCACCAATGATACCACCAGGGCTCCCTGTGGGGGAATCAAGCTTGGAGTCACCCCAAGGATCTTCTCCCCAGGGTGGTGTCTACAGCACTAGGAGCTGAGGCTGTGCTCACCGATCCATACAAAAATCAACCACGCCACGGCATCTCTTCTAACTCCTAGCAAGCCTCTGAGCAATTAGAGCGACCATCCTGCCTGGCCGACCTAGCGTCAACACTCACACGGTCAAGCGACCTCCTTCACCATGGAAACACATGTTCCATGAAGATGAGAGACCTTAGGAGTAGCAGCCCAATGCCTGATGCAGCACCACTCGGAGGCACGGTTTTTAGTTTCATGCATAATATTTCAAGAGACATTGCTCTGATCTACCTTTTTTTAAAAAAAAATTTTTTTTTTCAGGCATCACTGCCCTCACGTGGTGGGAGTAGGAGGCCCAGCCTTTGCTCCTGGGAGCCGGAATTGAACCTCCATTCCAGTGGGCCGCAGTCCCGCGCACAACCACTACGCCACCGGGGTTCAACCCTGATCCACCATTTCGAGGGGAAAATCTCCTTTCTCTGCCTTTAGTTGACATTGACAGAGGCCTGCTTGTTTCATCAGTCAGGTTGGAAAGGCTGCCCTTGCGGTCTCAGGGACATGCCAAAGGTTGACACACTCAGCTGATAACAAACAGAAAGGCTGGAGGTTGGTGCCTATCCACGGGTGCCTCAGAAGAAACACCTGGTGATCTGCTCCCAAAGTACCAGAACACATTGGAATCTTACTCAACTCTGACACACACGCGTGCGGGTCCCCTTCTGGCAACAACTTGGTCTGGATCCTCAGATGTGGGTGGGTTTGGGAGGTGGATTTTGGTGTATGAAACAGGGACCATTACATTTCCAAGGCAGGAGCCCAGATAGAGAAAAAGGCCACGCGTCTGTGGTAAGTGTTTGGGCAAAACAGACACGGTACTTTTGAAGAGTATTAAGTGCTACAGGAGTCAAACTGCAGACGATTCAGATTGCAGTGCTTAAGGAGCCTGATAGCACAAGGTGGGTGGTCCAAAGCCCCCAGGCACCCCATGGGACCATGTGAAAGCAGCCTGCTCCTGTTGAGATTGGGTAGGTCCCCAAACATGTAGGAACAGCTCTCTTCTGTCCTAGAAGGCAAAGATGACCCCACCTTGCCTGCAAGGCAGTGCAATAGGGGGACACACTGCTTGTGAAGGTATGAGGACATAAGACACTTGGAAAAGGCACCTTGGAATACGTCTCAAAACCCACATCCTTTGACCTGCCCTCTTACCTCCACAAATTTGTCTTAAGAAATTTGCAGAGCAGCCTGGTGGTGCTTCATGTCTCCTACCGCCCACAGTGCAGGAAGCAAGTGCTCACTAACAGCTAGGTAATCCCTCAGTAGGGTAGGTGCATCCCTCAATGGGGTATGTTCATACCTCAGTGGGGTATTGCGTCCCTCAGTGGGGTATGTGGTGCCCTCAGTGGGGCATGTGCTGCCTTCAGTGGGGTATGTGCTGCCTTCAGTGGGGTATGTGAAGCTCTAATCAGCGTGTTATGTACCCCTGTGGAAGATGGTATGGCTGTAGAGCAAAAAAGCAGAAAGCCTCTGTGGCAGTCACATAATCTGTCAACTTGAGGAAGGGTGGAGTCTAGCCTGTCAATCAGATCACAGCCAATATGGTCTCTGTGTGGGCAAGGCCTTTTCCTGAGGATTCTGGGGACTCCTATTTTCTTCCCTTCTGTTGACAAGTCGCATGGCGCTACTCTGTTAGAGCCAGAGCCCTGGAGCTGGACAAGCCATGTGTAGAGCCAAGCCAATGCTGAGATGCTTCCACCATCACTGGATCCACAAGACTTTCCACTCACTGGCCTGTGACCTTCCTGAATTTGGCATGTGTTGCATGAGTCTGAAGAGGAATATACTGACTGGTATCAGGCATATGGACTAATATTGAACTTAGGGACTTGACCTGAACTGAGCTAGGATGCTCTCTTAATGTACAATTGCTTTTTAATATATAGCTCTCTCTTACACACATGAGTTTATCTGCATTTGTTTCTCTAGTCTACCCATACTAACACAGGCTCTTAAAAGACATGACAAAATAGTAGTAATATAAGTTATCAAGGGTTATGAGGGAAGGAGAGTGGGGAAAATGAGAAGCTGATACCAAGGGCTCAAGTAGAAAGAAAATGTTTTGAAAATGATGGCAACAAATGTACAAATGTGCTTGACACAATAGATGGATATATGGATTGTGATGAGTTGTATGAGCCCCCAATAAAATGATATTTTTTTAAAAGGCAAAATGCATAGCATCTCAATTTTGCATGGAAAAAGGTCTCTGTGGTTTGGGAAGAAAAATCAGGCAAACACACAGCGATTATCTCTATGGTGAGATAGGGAGTGGCCAGTGATTTTGCTTTTTTGTGCTTCTATAACTATAATAATCTGCATTGTCCTCCTTCTCAGAGAATCAGAAACAAGGTAATTGCTGAAGAACCTTAGGCAGTTAACCAAGCTCTTAATTTTGATGATCAGATTGCAGCCTTCCCCATGGAGTTGTAGCTCAATAGAAACAAAACAAAAATCCAAACAACCGGACCAAGATAAAACATTGTCACAAATTAAGGAACGCTTGAACTTGCCAAAATGTTCATTTCACTTGAATCCACAATCAGTGCTCATGGAAGCAGCAGACTAGAGATGAAAACATGCCTTGCACTGAGTAAATCTGCCAAGTCAAGGGCTTGCCAGTTTTGCTCACTCCTTTATTCCTCTGTTCATTCAGTCACTATCTATAAAGAACCTTCTATGGGTTAGACCTGCCTTAGGTGTTGGGGGACAATACTGATCAGAGAGATCAATCACTCAAGCAATTGTGCTATATTAAGTAATTGAAAATTGACATGCATGTTCTGATTTTTTTTTTTTTTACGTTGCATGAGAACCTGCTGCAAAGGATTTGCCTGCATGGAGCAGTTGGAGGAGACTTTTAGGGAAAGCAAGCCTGCACAGCAATCCAGAGGTCAAGCAGGGGTGAGCCGGCTGAAGGACTGGCTGTGATGGCCTTTGATCATTCTAGAAGGAAAGGGCAGTGTGTGCAAAGGCCTTGGCGGAGAGGGCGGATGGGGCACTGGAGGGACTGAAAGCCCCTAGTGTGGCCAGAGCACAGAGAACAAGGGGGGTTTGAATAGGGGCCTTGTGGGCTGGTGAAAGAATCGGTTCTTATCCTGAGAGCGATGGGAAACGGGGGGTTGCTGAGCTCTGAGATGCAGGTTGCAGAAGATCATTGCCATGGCAGTGTGGGGGTCAGCCTGGATCCAAAGAGGAGACCGTGGCAGCAAGCTACAACAAGCGAGTGAGACCACACAGCAGAGGCAGTAGCAGTAGAGTGGGGTCTAAGACAATGGGGTTACGAGCGATATAAGATTTGAGAGATAAGAGTGAAGAGCTGAGCGCCCGCTGGCTGGGGGTGGTGAGAAGAAGGGACGTGATGATGATGACATCCAGTTTCCTTGTTGGTGTAACTGCAAGGAGGGCTGTCTCCACCCTGCACCAATGTAGGGCTGACTGTGAAGGCTGGGAAAAGACCGCCCATTGGGTTTGGACAATTCCAGGGTGCAGTGTTTTGAGGAGGAGGTGAACAGGAAATGGCCTCTATGCTGGGATACCTTAGAGCCCAAAGGAGATGAAGAGAAGATACTTGACTTTCAAGATCTTTGTGAAAATGTCTTTTCCTTGTCAGGGTGCCCTCTCCTTGATGTCTCTGCCGGAGGCCCACTGGGAGAGGGACACCGGTGTGGGAGGGTGGAGGAGAGTCTGAGTGTCGTCGTCTGATGCGCAGTGGGAGACACTTTGGAGTCACCTTCCCACTCCTGGACGGGAGCAAGAAGGAACTCTTAGTCCTCATTCATGGTTGCTTTCTGGGTGGAGTAAAAGGAATGCTTGACCCTCCTTGCAGAGCCAGAAACAATAGCCCACCGTGGACACAGCCTGTGAGGTTTCAGTAGTGCACCACTGTTGATGGAGGAGGAGGAACCAAAATGTCAGGGGGAAAGATGCATAGAATAACTCTAGGTTGGGGAGACCCTCACCCTAAGAGGTCTTCCTTGACTGCTAATGGAGAGGTCAGGGATTGCATGCCTCCTGGGCACTCCTTACAGCAGAGGTTCCCAGCTTTCCTCATGTCACGACCTTTTCATGCAGATCCTTGAGTTGTGGTGACCCCCTAATCATAAAATTATTTTTGCTGCTACTGCATCACTGTAATGAATTGGATGACTCCAGCTGTGACAAAGCTCCGTTCTGCTCTGCCACACACAATCACTCTGAATCAACTCCACCACTAGAATGGATTTTGGTGTAGGATGATCTTGTCTGGAAGGAAAAGAACAGGAGTCCTCAAACTTTTTAAACAGGGGGCCAGTTCACTGTCCCTCAGACTGTTGGAGGGGCAGACTATAGTAAAAAACAAAACTATGAATAACTATGGGCCTCGGATGAGTCGGCTGCTAAGCAGGACAGGCAGAGGCAGCAAAAACACTCAGTGGGCCGGATAAATGTCTTCAGTGGGCCACATATGGCCCTTGGGCCATAGTTGGAGGACCCTTGGAAAAGAGGGTCCTCTGATCTCATAATACAAATGTAGGGTTATGTATATGTCTCCAGGAAGATTCTCTGAGGACCTGATCCTAATATGCTGTCTCTGCCTGGGGGCTTTGATGAATAAGGTCTGAGGCTGCCTCCCTCATGCACATGTACATGTGTGCACATGCGCACTTCCAGTTTAAAAACGTAGGTGGCTAGTACATACCTGAGGTGCTCCCTGGGTGGAGGAGTTCCACTGAGAATCCCGAAGCTGTGTTGTAGACGAAGTTCCAAGTCCCCACCAAGAGCACTGCCTTCTCCGCATCCTCCTTACCTACCAGCAGAGGGAGCGCATCTTCCAGATGAATGGAGCAGGGCTGACCCTGGCGCTCTGAGTCCAACCCAGACCCACAGCTATGGGGCAAAGTCCGACCCCTAGGGACCCCACGTGGGGTTTCCCTGACTGTGAATCTTTACCGGAGCAGACACAGCCTCTTCTCCTGCAGAGTCGCTGGTGGATTTTGCAATGCCCCCCTTGCAGTCTAAGAAGGCAGTCCACCAGCTGGCCAGGGGAAACTGTTGGTCACTATACAAGCAGATTTTCCCCAAGTCCCCTTGTCCTCTGTCTTTGAGACCTGTTGCTGATGTGCTAACACAAACCTCACAGGAGAATGGCTTTAAAGAACAGAAGTAAATCGGCCGACTGTCCACGTTGGCTCCATCGAGTGGCTCTCTTGTCTCTGAATTTCTGCAGTTGTCTGAGTTGGGCTGTGACCTTTTCAAGCCCTAAGAAGGTTTGCACGGGGGGCCTTGGTGACAGAGCGGTTACATGTTGAGCTGCTAACCACAAGGTCCGCAGTTCAAAACCACCAGCCCCTCCAAGGGAGACAGACCAGGCTTTCTGCTCCCACTAAGATTTACTGTCATGGAAACAGACAGAAGAAATCGTACCCTCTAAGGCTGCTGGAATCAACCCGATGGTGGTGAGTTTGTGGGGTGCGCAGGGTATCGGGAAAACACCCCCACTGGCTGGCTGGAAAGTGTAAAGGACTCGGTTTCTCCACGTACCCTTGGAGATGTGCGAACGAACGACATCACAGGAACATTTACCCACTGCGGGGGAACCACGCGCCCTGTCAGCCTTGGCGGCGGTTCCTGAAGCGTGGGTTTGAGCGCGCGTTCCCTAGGGTGGACACAGTGGGTGCGGCTGCTTCGGGACAGGCCAGCATCTTTGCCTTGGCTCAGTACCTGCATAGCCAGGGACCAGCGGGCGGGTGTTTCCAGCCCAGTGCTGTTACACCGCACTGCTGGGCCTCTCTTCCACCGCTTTGTTTAATTTCTGACAATTTCGCTGCTGGGCTGTTTCCAGAGCTCCCTCCTACCTCCCCCAAAGCGAGGAATGCGCTTTCATATTTGGTGCACCGCCCCTCACTGCACGGCTGCACCCACAGCGGGGGAGTCTAAACATTGCAGAATCCCTGGGCGTGGCCGGTGGTCCAGGGCTGTGAACGGAAAGGCTGGAGTTTGGAGTCACCCAGAGGTGCCTCAGAAGAAAGGCGGGCCCTCCTGTTCGCTGCTGAAATGCTCCAAGACCAGGAGCACTGCCTTTCTGGGGACCTCTGGGCTTCCGTGGGCTTGGAGTCCAGAGAGCCTGCGGTGAAGTTCGCTGGAGGCTGGGGGTGAGGGGCGTGAGGCAGGCATGTCACCCTCCCAGGGTTCCTGGGGCGCCCCGTGCACAAACAGAGAGACAGACCCCAAAGACGACTTGGGGATTTTCACAGAAGCAGTCAGAGAGGGGGTTCTGCTCAGTTGGATCCTGGCTCACCCGCCTGACCTCACTCACCGAACTCAGCTGTGAGGTGCAGGTGTGTTTCAGGGTGCTGTCACGTTTGCAGGGTTTTTGCCACCAGCATTGTAGTCAGACCTTTCTCTGGGATTCACGCCATGCACGGTCACAGAACTGCCCAGCCCCTGTGAGCAGGACGCCCTGCTGGGGTCTTGAAGTATGCCATGTGACAGCTGGGTTGTCCCACCTTGCTAAGTGCCATTGCCACTTCACAGCCGTGGACTGGGTTTTCAGAACAGCAGAGAGGTCTTCATACCTCTAAGACTGAGAGGAAATGGAAAGGAAATGGATTTCTGCTTTGGGGTTCTTTGTGGAGAGAGAGAGAAAAGAGAAGAGAAGAGAGAGAAGGGAAGGTGGGAGCGAGAAGAAGAGAGCTTGAATAGGCTCTTCTGAGTTCAGTCATGGCTAATGAAGCAAAACTGAGGTAGACTGGAATTTCTTTCCTGTGAGCACCTGGAATGATCACCATAAAGGGGGAAGGCTAGAAACTTCTCCTTCTCAGAAAAGGAGGGCAGTGTGCACGCTGCATGACAACCAGGTCTCTTGCCCAGCAGAGTCAGAAACAACAGTGTCCCGCTCAGGGATGGCAGCCAACCATGCGCTTAGAGTTTGTGTTCCCGTCCACAGTTCTGGCTGTAAGTCAATCTCCCGAAGCCAGCTCCTGAAAGGGCCCACAACACCTCTTCCGAGTCTCCCATCGCAGTTCGTGTCCCAAGTGTTCTTTTTTTGCACCTTCTGGCTGTCACGATTTTGCTCTGCTAGCCTGAAAGGCCTGAAGAACTGTTGATGTGTGACCGGCTCTCGGCAACTCCGGTGTTTTAGAGTCAGAACTGAGGCACGGGATTTCCAATGGCGGCGATCTTTGCAGGATAGATTTCTGAGGGGCCTCTGGGTGAGGGTGAACCACCCATCTTTCAGCTGGTAGCCCAGTCCTTAACGGACTGCGCCACCCAGGGATAAGGCTTTGTACTGCAAACCTACCTTCTTACATCTGAAGGGAAGAAAGCTGCAGAGCCTCACTCTGCCCAAAGCCTGGAGAACCAATAGCCCTTTGGAGAGTGGGAGCTGGCAGGGTAGCTGGGCAAGAAGAAAGGACAAAGGCTTGGGCCTGTCTCTGTCCAAGACCCCTGCTGAGATCCTTGGCGCAGGCCTGGTCAGGCTGGGGCAGCTGTTGCGGCTGAATCAAGCCTCTGTCATCACCTGCTTCTCCAAGTCATTTGGAAAAACCTGACCCCTGACCTCCTCATGGCATGGCAATTCTCCCCAATCACAGTCCCAGATTCAGAACGAAGGACTGGCCTTGCTTCAGGAAGGAGTCATGAGAGAGGCTCTGGCATGGTATCTGTAGAGGCAGGGACACAGGCACTGGACAGGGTCTTTTTACATTGCCCGATTGAGCCTTCTGCCTTCCAGCAGGTAAAGGTGGTGGTGGTTTGTGTCTGCTGCCCGGTAAATAAGCTCTGTTCACTTTTCAAGACTGAAATGTTTGGGAAACAGCATGCTGGCCACCCTGCGGGCAGAGTTTCAACATGGAAAACCTTAGACCCACCGTCATCGAGTCGATTCTAACTCATAGTGACCATAGGGTACAGGGTAGAACTGCCCCTGTGGAGTCCAGAGACTGTAACTCTGTCTGGGAACAGAGGTCTGGAGAAAACCAACACAGAGAGGGAATAATGATTTCTGACTGGTAGAAAAAAAAAACCCTTAGAGGTGACAATTTCATTAGTCTGTTAGTTATTAACCAGTTTGGGATCTTTGCTAGTTTGGGTAGACTAGAGAAACAAATTCATAGACATTCACCTATGTATATGATTTTCATTTTTTTTTGCATCACTGCTCACCTGTGCATAGGAAAGAGCTTTATATGTAACAGCAATTGAATATTGAGAAAACATCCCAGCCGAGTCCAGATCAAGTCCAATCCATAAAGTCCTATTCAGATTCATGAAACATATACAATGATGTTGAATGCAGGAAGAAAGACACAGGCCGGGGGAGGGGTGGGAAGCCTTGTGGATCCAGTGACATCATAAGCATTTGAGCACTGGCAGGAGTCTCCACATGGTCTCTGGCTCCAGAGGTCTGGCCCCATCAGCCTCTCTCCATGTGTCTTCTCCACAGCGATGTCTCCCAGGGAGTGAGCAGAGAGCAAGAATGTCTCCCCGCTCCAAGGAGGAATACAGGAGTTCCCAGAATTCTTGGGAGAAGGCCCTGCCCACACAGAGGTTTCATTGGCCATGACCTGGCTAAACTCCACCTGTGACAGTCACCTAATTTGGTGTCAGTTTCAGGATTAAGAGGTAGGGGTGGAGTCTAGCCTGCCAATCTGGAGATAGCCAATGAGATCTCTGCATGGGAATGTTTTTCTCCTAAGAATTCCAGGAAATGTGGCAATTCCTTCTTGGAGGCAGGAGACACTGTCTCTTGGCTCACCCCCCTGGGAGACATTGCAGCTGATGAGACACATAACAGCATGCTGATAGGTCCTGAGCCCTGGAAACTCGAGGAACCACGGAGAAACTCCTGCCAGCACTGAGATGCTTCTACTGTCACTGGATAGATAAGACTCAGCACCCATTGACCTGTGATTCTCCTGCTGTTATTGAATGTGCTTCATGAGTCTGAAGAGGACTTTATAGATTGGTATTGGACCTATGGGCTAATATCAGACTTATGACCTTGGACTGAACTGGGCTGGGATGTTTTCTCAATGTTCAATTACTCTTGTATATAAGCCTCTTTCTTATACACATATGCATGTTTATGAATTTATTTCTCTAGTCTACCCAGACGAACATACCACCCCTTCGCTCTGAATTCTCAAACTGACATCAGATTATGTAACTACCACAGGATCTAACTTTGAAATCCCAGTCCATCATTCCCTTCCACGCTTTCCCTTGATCACACTCACCACTGTGGAGTTGATTCTGATTCACAGTGACTCTACAGGACAGGGTAGAACTGCCCCCACCAGTTCCTCTCACTGAGACCCTTCACGGGGGCAGAAAGCGCCATCTTTCCCCTGAGAAATAGTTGGTGGTTTGGCACTGTGGAGCTGGCCGTGAGAAGCTTCAGAAAGTTTGTGGGAGAATTCCATGATCTCGTCATGCCATTTCCCCATGAACTTTTTGAAGTCCAATTTAGTTTAAACCGATTCGTGTTCGGTTGTGATCGTTGATTAGATCCATACATCCATTCCTCTCCTTAACAAAACCTGTGCAGCCTTGGGTCCTTGGAGCATTCTGGAAGACACCTTCTTAATTCGGACAACACACTCTTCTGAATCTTTAGGTTCTGTTTTCATTTTGCACAGTTCCCTTTTAAGTCCACCTTTTCCCTTTTCCATTTTCCTCTGAGCAGCAAGGATAAACCCAGATGTAGTCCCATGATGATCTTTCTTAGCTATTTCCTCAGCCAGATAGCCACGTTCATCACTGAGGAGTTCACCCTTCTACCAAACACTTGGACATAATTCAGAGACGTTCTTTATCACCTGCCAGGACTAAAAGGTAGTCTGAAGGACAGACATGAGGCCTCCTGACAACAAGCCCTCCATGTGAGCAGAGGACCCAGACAGCCCAGGTGATCCCAGGTGAGGAAGGGGGTGGGGGGGTGGGCAGTGTGATAGGTAAGCTTGTTGTGCCAACATGGCCAAAGAAGATAGGTAGGTCTGTTGTGCCAACATGGCCAATGAACACACGAGATCAATTGAAGGGCGAAGACAGCCCCATCCTTGCCCTCTTCTTCTTGGATCTTTGGGCCAGCCGGCTGCCTTGTTCATCCTGTGCCTTGATCTCCAAGCGACACTCACTACCCATAGGACACCTAATGGGGGACCGTGGAGCTGTGAGTTGAGGTTCTTTCAAGCCCTACTTTGCCACGCTCCTGGAATATACATCTCTTGAGCTGGGGACTGTCAGACTCTATCATCTGGCTGACTGTTGGTAACCTGCCTTGCTGTTTGCTGCTTGTGGCCGGATAGCCTAAATTACTCCACAGAGGACTACTCTGTGGCCCTCAAGACTCCAAGGACTGCCAGTCTACTAGCTGCCTCACGCAAGTGAGTTGCACCGAGCCATTTGTGTTGTTTTATAGATTAGTTAACTGTTTATTTCTCATCTTATATAACCTTCTATCTATATAAATATATAAAGAGAATTACTAGTGTTCTGGTGTTCTCTAGAGAACCCTGTCTAACACAGGCGCACTGGTCACAGCTGAGTGGTCAGGAAGTCGACTTCTTCTGGGTCAGAGGACCACAGGGACATTAGAGTGATGTTTCAAAAATTCTCCCTCCCATTCTTGACAGGCACACAACCTATAAAGCCTTGTATTTAAAATCATCTCTGACCATGTCATTTTCCCTGCTTGATTACTCATCAGCTGCATGCTGATTATGAATCAGCCCCCATTGCGGCTAATTACATATTTGATCAATAGAATGTAATGCCTTTCATCTGCAGAGAGCTTTCCTGACATGAGTTAATTGCGTCTAAGAAAGGTGGCACCTTCATCCGATATTGAAGGCAAGGCTAGCAAAGGGAAGAAGGTGTTTGAAAAAGCAAAATGAAACAAAATTGTGTACTTGAAGAAGGGATTCTTATGATGAAAAAGGTGATTCCTGACGCTCAGACCCCGCAACGCTTTAGGCTGTTTCGCCTGTGTCATTTTCGTGACTTCTGTCACTGCAGCACAGATCTCTAAGGGCTTGCTTCTGGGAATGGTGGGGCCCGGGCACACTTAGGGACAGAATGATGACTATTGGATCACCCCTTCCAGAGTCAGGCCCATCACCGAATTCACATTCTTCGTGCTGGAAACAAATAAACGGGTAGAGAGGGTGTCCGGGACTAGGAAGGTATTGATTTCACTTAATTGCCTAAAAAGGATGCTTTAAAAAAAAAAAAAAAGGAAAACTTTTATCGGGAGCTCTTGGATCTCTTCTCACAATCTATACATTCCTCCAACGTGCCAAGTATATTTGCATCCAGGCTGCCATCATCATTTTCAAAGTATTCTCTTCCCACTTGAGCCCCTGATATCAGGCCCCCATTTCTCTATGCCTCCCCCCAGCGCACTCTGCCTCACAAACCTTTGATAAATTATAGATTATTTTTCCATCTCTTATATCATTCTCTGGCACCCCTCCCTCACCTATCCATTATTTAACCCCTTTGGGAGAGGGTTCTAGGTTTATCCTTATGATGGATCCCTCTTTTCTCCCCCCATCCTCCCCTAATCCTCCTGGGATCTCTCCTCTCCTTGTTGGCCCCGAGGGGTTTATCTAGCCTCGGTTCTGTGTGATGTGGGCTCTTATCTTTAGCAGTATGCCAGCTCTGGTCTAATCCAATTTGTAAGGTAGAATTGAAGTCATGATAGTAGGGTAAAGGAAGCACCAAAGAACTAGAGGAAAGTTGTGTTTCCTCAGTGATATACTACACACTGTCTGACTCACCTCTTCCCTGTGACCCCTCTGTGAAGGGATGTCCAGGTGTCTACAGATGGGCATTGGGTCTCCACTCTATGCACCCCACTTCACCTTGGGTATGATTTTATTCTGGGTTTTTGATGCCTGAGACCTGATCACATCAACACCTCATCACATCAAACCCTCACACAAGCTGGAGTGCTTCTTGCATGTGGGCTTTGTTGATTCTGAGCTAGATGGTCTCTTGTTTATCTTCGAGCCTTTAAGATCCCAGATGCTATATCTTTTGAAAGCTGGGCACCATCAGCTTTCTTCACCACCATTGCTTATGTACCCATTTTGTCTCCAGCAATGGTGTTGGGTAGGTGACCATCACAGCATACTGTACTGTTAGAACAAAGTGTTCTTGTGTCAAGGGAGTACTTGAGTTGAGGCCCAATATTAAAGTGACTAGATTTTAAGCAGGACACTATTGATAGAGGGTAGGGGGGGAGGAGGGGTTTCTTGATTAAAAATTTGGTCTATATGGAGCAACAAAAATTTTCATAGAACACAAAAATAGTGTTGCCATATATTTAATTTTAAAATGCCGCAGGATGTTGTTAAATTGTTAAAAAGTGGGATGTCTGGTCACTTTACCCAATATCTATCTGTAATCTTCATTTTTAACATATAGATATGAGTACATAGTTCTAGTCCCCTCTCATTATATACATATACATACACATGTGTTTGCGTGTTGTGTGTGTGTGTGTGTGTGTGTATGCCTGTATTTAGGCCTTTATAAATGTCCTTTGCCTCCTGGTTCTTTCTTCTATTTCCTTTTCACTTTTCTCTCGCCTTGTCCCATGATCATAGTAGGCCTTCATTCCGGTTTAGTAATTCCTCGCTGCTACATTGCCCTTCACTGAGCCCCACTAGGCAGAGGATACTTTTTTAAAAAAGAACATGACTCTGGTGAGACATGGTCTTCACTGATGCACCGCAGCGCCACCTGCTGGCCCACAAGTCTTCCCTCTCACTTGGACCAAATGCCAACTTGCTTCTTGGATTATCAAACCAACTGCCCTAAATCCCTAAATCCGACTCACAGTGAGCCTACACCCCAGAGCAGAACTGCTCTACAGGCTGGGTGAGATTCAAATAGCTTAACAATTGGTTTGATGCCCTAATAACCACTTAAAGTACATTAAAAAATCCATATACCAAAAGGTAGTTTGTTATTTCATACAGTTAGCCTTTAAGTAAGAGCAGTAAAAGAGGCACACAAAATTAGATCATGTTATAAGAAAGTTTTAGAATAGTCATGGAAAAATATGAAACAATACCCAGTAAAAATAACAAAGCTGTTATTCAAGATATTTCCGTATTGTTGATTAGCACCCTTCCAGGCAATATTCTTTGCTTTTATGGACCACCATTGGCTGTGTGATTTATCCTTAACCATCTTTTCACTGTGGGAGTAGGACCCTATTCATTTAGGGGTCAACCAATGAGACAATAGCTATTGTCTTTGACATGTTGGAAGGCTAGCCAACTTCTCTTCTGGGAACAAGTTATACTCATCTTTGGAAAACTCCTTTCTGCATCTGCTGAGCTTACAACAATTGTTCCCGCACTATTCTTTGTACTTTGGACACTTTCAGGAATGGCATAGTCCATTCCCACTATCTCATGGGAATGTGGGCTGCACTACTAAGCTGAAACAAACAACAATGTTGTCACCCTCTGGTGGTTTGGCACCCTTTCTCTTTATGTTTCATGTGTCCTTACTGAAGTAACAAACCCAAGGGGATAAAAATGGTGATTTTATCAAAAGCATAACAAGTCCTATGAAATGAATAGATCAATATCACAAGCATAGTTCGGTCTAAATTTTTCTACCTATAGACAGCATATGATGCTGCACAGGTGCCAACCAACAGGTAAGGACCAGCGGAAGTCCACCACTGCCCACAGGGTTCCACAGAAGTCCTCTCCACAGAAGCAAACCGCCACATCTTTATTCTGTGGACTGGCCGTGGCTTCACACTGCTGATTTCAGACTAGCAGTCAAGCAGGTCACACAGCCGTAACTACCAGGACTCCTGTTTTCTTGGACTCTCCTAATTTCTTTGCCTGGCCAGTGCCGTCTTGGAGCCTTGGTTTCTCTGACAGGAGCAATGTGGCTGACAAATTATTTCAGAAGTCATATAAATCTGTCACTGGTCCATTTGTATATTAAAAACCTGCACCTCACCCCGAGCAGTCATTCCTGGATGAGGACATTTGATAGAGTAGCCAGGAGGAATGAAGGTCTGTCTGCCTGCCAGTACTAATGGAAATTGCAGCTTGTCTGCCCCTGCAGGGGTTCCGGACAGCTTTCCAGGGGGTGAAGGTGGAGAAGGGAGTTGGGGAGGGGAGGAGAGGGGGGTTGTCTCAGAACCTTCTAGAATCTGCACTTGCAAAGCAGACCTCCTGGTTTTTTTCCCAAGATGGTGCACTTGTTGGGATGCTGCAGGGAGGCGGCCATTGATGGTGGTCCATCGTTCCTCAGCTTTAAGAAGATCCCACAGGAGGCACCTGGTACATCTTGAGACCCTCTGTCCAGGGCCTCAAGGGGAGGAAGCCTCATCTCAAAATTCTCCTCCCCCCAGGTGACAGCAACATCATCAAAACCTGGATAACCAAACTCACTGGTGTCAAGTTGATGCTGACTCATAACCACGCTGTAGGAGAGGGCAGAACTGCCCCTGTGGGTTTCCGAGACTATCAGTCTTCACAGGGGTAAAAAGCCCTGTCTTCTGGTGCTCACTGGCAATCCTCACCATTCCTTGGCTTTCTAGGGCCTCCCTCCTACCTCGGACTCCCTCCTACCTCGGACAGTTCACAGCTTCCTTTCTCTGCCCTTTAGCCTCTATCTTTCCATCTAGGCACAGTCTGAGCATCTAGCCTCAATCACGTCTGTGGAGTCTCTCTTGCCAAGTAAGGTGGCCTTCACAGGTTCTAGGGAGTCATATATTGGGGGGATATTATGCAATCCCATCCTCGGGATTATTCCAAGCCTGAAAAAGAAAAATGGAAAGGATAGACAAAACACTTTCACAGTGAAGACAGTAGCAAAAAGCAAGATTCAGAGCTTTTGAATATCTTCAGTGCAGTGAAACTGTCCATTTGAATGGCTTCAAGGAGTCAAACGTATCTGGTTATCGGGCATTTCATGGCCGTAGCTTTCCCATGGCCTTTGGTGATCTTCAGAAAAATGGAATTATTGTCTAGGCCAGTCCAGGCCAGCTCGTTTCACTGCTGCATCATTTGCTGGAGATGGCAGAAATGTCTTTACACACAGCCTAGACTAAAAGACCTTATCCATTTCAAGGATCGATTCTGGGAGTTGTCCCCATGTGGTCTGACAGGGCCTGGGGTAGGGGGTGGGGTGTTCAGGAACCCTGGCATTTGTAGATAACTTCTCAGAAGTATGGTGGCCTGGAGACCCCCAAACTTGCTTCCATAACCTGTGAGACAGGACCTCACTCTGCTGTAGATGGGGCAGGGTAGGCCCCTATTGCATCTGGATCTACATATCCTGCAGGATTACACTCTGTTTCTGGGGTACCCAGAATGCAATTGCCCGGGACCTCGGTCCAACACAGAATCAACCCCCTCTGTGCACCCCAGGTTCCTTGTCAATCCTTCAGGGCAGGTCTCCTGTCTTCATAGGATTTCAGGGACTTGAGTTCAGTGCAAAAGCAACAGGTGGGGGTGTTAAACAGAAGATAATTTGGGATTGAGATCAGGAAGCATGTGGGCCAAGTCTGTTCTTCGGTTCAGGACAGTGCTCTCTCCTTCTCTCAGCAGGACAGGCCCCCCCTTGGGCCCTGGTGGCATTCTCTCTCTGCCCACAGGCACAGGACCCCTCCCTGGTATTGGAGTGCTTAACCCGCGTCCCAGTTCTTTTAGAAGGTTCCTTGCCTCTTCCTTTTCTCGACTTCTTCTTGGCTCTTTCTGGCTTCTCTTTCTGGTTGAAAGGCCACCATGCTGTCAACTTACAAGCAGGGCCCCTCCCAGGGGGCGGGGCTCACCAATGGACCAATCTCCTTGAGGTGGGCTATAGAGACTTCATCTGCATAGTAAGCCAAAGACACTTTATTTGGATAGTTCATGGGCTGTCCCCTTCAAGGGGTCTACTAATCACTGTAGGCCAAGGACCAGCCTATGTGTACGTGTATCAAGACCAAGTTATTTGCGGCTTTCTCGGGGAATGTCAACCCACCTGGCCTAAAGTCACTATTCTTAAAAAGCTTTCTGAAGGTCTAATGTAAAGTCCATAAACTTTAAAGTCCACAAACCTCTGGGCTAGAAAGGAGGGTAAAGGCAACTCTTCAGGGTTTAGCGTAAACAATCTCTTCGAGCTGTTATTCCAAACAGCCCAGGCAGAAGGCCCCCTCAGAGGAGGTTATTTTACCAGACTTACACTAGGATTTGTACAGTTTTTGTCCAAAGCCTCTGAATGCCCGCAGCATCGAATGTGTCCCAAGGCAGCTCTGATGATCAGCACTCAACCCGGCTACCAGGTCTTAGGAAGCTCCTCAGTTCCAAAGAGCATGTTAAGGAAGCACCATCAGCAGACCGTGATGTGCTGAATAAAAGACCACTGGAGTTGTTTGTGAGTTAGAAGCGACTCAGTTTGGTTTGGGTTTTGCAGTTTGGAGCGGTTTGCAGTTTGGAGTGGTTATTGTGGAAAAGGCCTGAGGCACTGGTACAGCTGACATGCTGAAGTTGTTCCGACTGAACAATGAAGTGCATTCGTTTAGATCCCAGCCCAGGAGGGAAAAAGTCCAGATAAACCACCTACAAAAGAGTCTGTGTGTGTGTGTGTGTGCGCGTGCGTGCGTGCGTGCGTGTGTGTGTGTGTGAGAGAGAGAGAGAGAGAGAGAGAGAGGATTCAAAGAGGTGGAAGGTCCATTGGCTGTGTTTTAAGTACTTTCCTGTTGTATCTAAAGGATTTGCTCTGCAAAGGATCACTAGATCCTAGAAGGATCACTAGAAGGCCCTGGGTGGAGGGGGAGGAAATGATGGAACCAGATTCAAAATCATGAAAGAGATCAGGCTTACTGGATGGACAGAGATGAGTGGAAGCCACCCCATCCTCCAAACCTGATGCAGAAACGAGCCCATAGTCTTTCTGCAGATATGGAGGTGAGCTCCCACCTGTGGTAGAATGAACAGTGGCTTGACACGCAGAGCACAGTGTTTACACAAAGCTCAGAGGGTCAGGGAACCCAGGAGAAAACAGAATAATGGATGTTGCATTGAAGGGGCTGCAATGGATGGTCCATTGAAGATACACAAAACCTGTATCAATTGTTCCATGTAAGACGGATGATCTGCTAGGTAAAACCTCACCACACTCACAAAAAAATGGTAAAGCAAATTCATTTTTGTTGTTAGCTGCTGTGGCATTGGCTTGGGCTTCGGACGACCCCACAGACTCCAGCGCACACTGGTGCCCTGTCCTGCCTCGCCTTCCAGCTCATTGACATACTGACAGTGACTGTTGGGGCCACTGTGTGTTGGAAGCCTGCCGCCTTGGGAGGCTCAGTATTCTGCTAGGATCCCCAAGGCTTTCGCTGACCCATTTTCCAAAGTCGACCACCAGGCCTTTTCCTTGAGTTTCTCGGAAATCACGGTAGCATTGCTTCCAGCACCACAGCAACGGGCAAGCCATCTCGATTCATTCAACCCACTGACACAAAGGGAGTAGTTAAAGCAAGTAGGCTTTCCCTCTTTTAGAAGAACTGGAGGATCATTCCGCGGTCAAGAATAGTAGTATGGGCACCTATCCATTGACGAAAGAAACTTCAGTGACCTCCGACCCCTGCTGTTCCAAAGGGGGGAAAAGTTGGAGTTCTGCTGTGATAAAGGTTTCAACTAAGAGAATCCTTTAGGGCGGGGTTCTGCACATCACACGGGGAAGCTCTCATTCGAGACATTTCCTTGATGCCACTTAATGCCCCCACCGTCGCTGCCACCACCAAAGCGGTCTGTGTGTTCACTTAGAAAGATGAATGAGGAGGAAGGAAAGAAGGGCACTGCGATCTGAGACGGGCACGTGACAGTTGTAAGGTGCCCTGGTGGCACTGTGGCTCAGGCATTGTGTGACCCAAAGGGGTGACCAGAAACGAGGCGAGAGGGCCACAGAAGGAATCCCTATGGTGAGATCCTGATCTGGACCCAAAGGTTCTGAATTGGGAGGAAAGAGGTTTCATGCCACATACACGGAATGCCCATACATATGTAGAAATATATATACGTGTGTATATTGGGCATATATAAGTATACAGCAATGTTAGATAACTAAAGACTAAGTATTAATACAGGACCTGGAACTAAGTAGATAGGCCAGTATCTGTCTAGTCCATCTTATTACCTTGTATAAAATCTTGCTGGCCATGAAGTCCAAAAGCACAACCATTCATATTTCATGGTGAAATACTGGTTTTTGGTTAACCTTTACCTCTTCTTCACCCCACAAAAAAAAAATTACCCAACTCCCTCTCCACCCACCCCAGAAAGGAATATTCCTGGAATTCAGTGGGAACCAATCAATTAGTTGTTGTGCTTATTCTGAAGCTTTTTGGTTTTGGAGCCCAGGAAAAAAAAAAACAACAGGTCTACTTGTTTACAACGGGTTTTAAAAATTGAGATGTCTTTATTTCTCTTGCTTTAGAATAAAATGTTAGCTCGTGTTCCAAACCGTCGTCAAAAAGGGAGACCAAACTTCTCTGTATATAAACTGTACATTAAAAACAAGGCACTATACATTTTGGGGGGTTGTTATTAAGGTAGATAGGTTGATTCACATAGATTCTTCTGGATCTATGTCATTAAGTACAGATTCTTTGTTCATATTAGCACCGGAAGCAGTGCTCAGGACGAGTCATCCCGGATGCCAAGGAAGCGCTTCCGAATGTGTGGGCGAGGCTACATCCCAGTGGCAGAGCTAACTCAACAGAAGCACCTCCGTCTACCTCTCCAGGGTATCGGAGACCAAGAAGGGATCTTCAGAGTGAAGGCGTACATTTTGCTTTGTTAAATACGGGGTTGATTTATATGGTGTTTATATAAATATATATATATATACTTTTTAGAAACCACAAACTATCAAAATAACACTTTATGTGGAAGGACTGCTGCTAAGGGGGAGAAGGAGGCAGGGGCTCGGTGAGGCACCCAGTGGCAGAGGGGCCAGCGCTCAAGGACTGGGGTCATAACAATACCTGCAGACCCGGGACTGACTGCTTTCTGACAGACCCTCTCCCACATTGACAAAATACACAGCTCCGGGACAAGAAGAATGCTGATCATGTCGGGTTTTGAAAATTCGGATTAAAAAAATATATATATGTATATATATACTTATATACATATATATAAGAAATGTCAGTCCCAGAAAGCAAAAAAAAAAAAAAGAAAAGAAAAGAAAAACGCCCAAACGAGTCTCCAATTTCCTGGTCCGACTGAAAGTGACAGAGGCGATTCCTCCCCAGTGAGCTCTCCTGATTGGCGGCGGCAGCGGCAGCGCTCAGAACAGCCCCTTGGCTTTCTTCAGGTTCACCTGCTTCCAGGACGGCAGTGTGCTGTACTCCTCTCGTGTCATGTCTAGTGCGCACTGAGGGATGGGAAGCACGTGGCCAGCAGGTGAGTGAAGGGGACCCTTGGACGGAGCCGACTAATTGCTCCCCCACCTGCCCAAGCACCTACCTCAAAGTCTTCGTCTGTCAGGTAAATTTCAAGTTTTAGGGGGTCCACGCCCTCAGGCAGAGGCCTGGCTAGGAGATCGGCCAGCGGGTAGATGGTCTTGCACAGCTTGGCTAAGACGTCTTCCACTAGCGTGATCTGGTTAGAAACTTCTGTGTCCTAGGGAGAGCACAGAAAATTCAAGTCCCACGTCAGGACAGGGTTCAGCCAGGGCCTGGGGGTCCCGGGGCCCTTAGCTGCTGCCCAGCTGGCCCCTGCTCACCGTGGTCTGATGAACAGTGGGATAAACACTGCCCGGTCTCTTGCCATCTCCATGCCCGGGCACAGGCTGTGAGCTGCAGGGGTTCACTGACTGGTTTCAGAAGTCAGCTGGTATGCCTTGATCCCTAATCTAGAACACAGCCCAGCATCATAGCCTCACCATGGCCGTGGTGTGTAAGGGTCACTGATGGGGAATCTAAGGTGGGTCTCCTGCGTGAGAAGGTGGGGATTCTGCTTCCCAGCTACAAGTGAGCGCACTATATTGGTGCCAAGCCACAGAGTGGCCTCCAGGGGCAGGGAAGAGGCCTTCATTCCTCAGCAAAGGAAGTGAACGCCCTGACATTCAAAGGAGCTGCCCTGAGCCCCTTACTTTTGCATCCACCCAGTGTGAGACAATTCTGGCTCCTGGGGCTGCCAGTGTGAATCCGATGTCTAAATACCGGAAATCTCCAAACGCTAAGACTTGTTCTAAAGCATTTCTTTAAAACACCAACACGGTGGCCGATGGGAGAGCTTCGGCTTCCCATTCCGGAGACACAGGGTGGATTCCCCAGTGAGTGTGCCCCATGCACAGCTACCACCGGGCTGCCAGGAGAGGCCTGCATGTTCCCCAGAGGTTGCCTCTGTGTCAGCAGAACTCCTAGAGGGAGATGGATTAGGAAGCAAGTCCTGGCAAGGGGCTTCTGCGAACCCAAACCATCAGTGCAAACCCCACTGAGCACAGTGGTCTGCTGTGCAGCCAGCCATGGGCCCATCACGGGCCCCAGCATGTTTTCCTGAGCTGTGCGTGGGGTTTCCACACACCCAAGCCAATGTGACCACAGTCCATGAGACATGGCAGTCAGCTTCCCTCAGGATTCCCAGTGCCACCAACCAGATTCCGGTTTAGCAATATTAGAAGAGTGACCTGGGGACTGGATCCAGGAGATTTTTAACATTGCTGTGTGCTTATAACTGGGACTAAGTTATACTGGGGAAATGATCCTCCTGCAGTAAACTGGAGAGTCCAGATGAGCCGGCCTCCCTTTGGGTGGGGAAGTGAGGGACTGAATGACTTGCCTCCAAGGTCAACAGATAATGTTGTGGGCCGGACACCTAGCACCAGAGTGAAAGTCCTGAGTTTGAGCCCTGGCTCTTCCATAACCGAGACTCTGGGCAAGGCCTTTCCTGCACTGGTCATTCAGGGATGTCAAGACAACCCCTAAGCGTGCTGCCTGAGAGCGGCGAGGTGAGATGATGATCCAGGGCAGCCAGCACTGAACCTTCAGAGAAGGCACAGTGGGCAAAGCTCCTCTGCCTGAGTTAACAACAGTCATGGGCAAGAAGGGACCGTTGTGAAATTACATGGCGACAAGCATGCCCAAGGGGTGCTTTGAGGAAGTGAACCCTTATGAATCTTATGATGGGTGAACGTGTGGCGATGACCACAGAACAACGTTGGAAAGGGAGTCCTAAGAGAACCAGTCTCATCGTGTTGGAAGCCTCAGAGGAAGTATAAGTGACAGCTATGTTCAACAGAGCCACCGGTAACTTCCAAAAACAAAGGCTATGTATATTTTTCATGTTCAATTTTCTCGTTAAATAAACTTTCGTAATAGTCAAAAGCAAAAGTGTAATAAAGAGCAGGAAGTGCTTGACTCAGTGCCTGGGGCAGCATGAGCACTCACAGAATGTCATGGCAGTGGTGCTTGGTGGAAGAGACACAATAGAACTCAGAGAGCCCCCTCTCCCAAACACCTCCACGCTGGCTGTCAGGCGGATTCAGACTCACAGCTACTCCGAAGGGCAGAGGAGCATTGTCTCAGATCGTTTCCAAGACTGACATCTTTACAGAAGCAGACAGCCTCATCTTCTGCCCACAGAGGGGCTGATGGGTTTGAACTTCCAACCTTCTGGTTCTCGGCTTAGCCCTTAACCACTGTGCCACCAAGCCTCCTGATCCTGTCCACGGCTGACAGCCCTCTCCCCCGTTACATACAGAGAAGTCAATAACACAATGGCCAGTTATGCCCTTGAATTTCCAAAGGAAGAGGTCGTGGCACTTTGTCATCTGCACAGTGTGTACATTACGTTGGCCGAAAAGGTACTGTGGCCAGAACCTGGCAGAGATGGCTGGTGGTGTGGGAGGACAGGCTTCCAGTGGCCCCTCCTCATGGGGATCACATCCTTTTGGGGCCCCCAGGGTGGAGTGAGGTCTGCATGACAGGACAGGGCTATGGAAGGGCCGGCAGGTGCGCTCACCGTTTCTGTGATCTCAGCAATATCCTCCCGGTGCTCCCAGCTGGGAAACATGTTGGTGAACGTCAGGGGTTCCAGACCAGCGTGGATCAGGTACGACTTGGGGGGTGGCTTCTTGATGTTCTTTCCTGTGGTGACACACGGCGGCAAGGTGAGGAGCTCTGGGGTGGGCCCAGGGGCCCTGCCCCCCTCGCCCGTGTTCCTTGAAATCTCACTTATTGTCCTTTGGAACTTTGGACCGGTATTTTAAGTCATGCCTGAGGCGCTCATAGCAAAACTGTGATTCCAGCACATCCCTTTGTTGAGTTCCTAGGTGCACATGACTGTGATTGCTCAGTCCGGGATTCGAACCAAGGCCTTGGATCAATGGGCACAGGGCACACAATGGATGCTTGGGGTTGGCCTGGAGGGTTCTCAATGCTCCCCCTCAGCCCAGGCCATTTCCGGTCCCCATGGGGTCCTGCAACCCTCCTTCCGGGATGATCCTGGCGTTTCAGCGTGTCCCCGCACACGTCTGACTGGGACATCCCGGAAAGAGTCTGGCGCCCCGCCCACTTCCGGTTCACCGGGGCCTGGATCATGCCCTCTGCCTGCTTCCGGCCCTTTTCGAGGCCCCACGTGACTCCAGACTACTTCCGGTCCACAGTCCACACAGTGTCCTAGCTGCCCTCTGAGCTCAGCCCACTTCCGGTACCCGGGCCGCAGGGGCCGCTTCCCCCTGGCCCAGGGGCCTCACCTTTGCAGTACTGGAGCACCGTCTCCATGGCGCTCTTCCGGTCCGAGGCCCAGCGAATGCGGGCCGAGCCGGTGATCTTGTTCTCCACGGGCCACCAGCCTTGCCAGAGGTACACCTCATGGTGATTGTCGACGAGGAAGAGTGCTGCGGGGGCCACAGGGCGGGGCCGCACGGTCACAGCTCTGGCAGGGCGGCCGCAGCGCCCAGTACCCCCCTCCCCGACCCACCCTCCCGACTGAGGCCGCCGCAGGGAAAGGCCCTGTGGTGAGGAACTCAGGGACAAAGGGGGTAAATTGAATGCCGCCCCCCCCCTCCCCCCGGCCGCCGTTTCCCAGCCTTCTATCATCATGATTACTTGACAGCTATTCAAGAAGCGAACCTGCTACCCCATACTCGGTGCTAAGCCTGGTGACACCCCAACAGTTCAACACCTCAACAGTGCATCTTCACGTTGGGCAGAGCCCGCACATTTGGGTGTGTGCCCGAATTAAAAAGCTGGGGGCTTACTATGGGTTGATCTGCGCCTCTCCCCGCCCGCCAATGGGATGGTGGGAGGAAGATGAGGCTGCGGAGAATGAGGGGGGGTGTGGGGGGGTTAGACTGGGCAAGAACCCCACTTCCGGACCAGTAAGCGTGCAATGCTTGTTTGGAAGTAGGGATTTTTTTTTTTATTTTGCTATGGAAATGAGGGCACAAGGGGAAGCAGGGTGGGTCCCTAAACACAATCACTTCGGAGTGGTGTCTCAGAAAGAGAGCTGAGGAGACAGGCACAGCAGAGGGAAGAGGCGGTGAGAGGAGCTGCCCATGAGCCTCGGGATGCATGCACGAACCCCAGTGCCTACCCCTGGTGCAGGTGCCTTGATTTGGACTGGTAGGTTCCAAACTGAGACAAAGTCTTGCTCTGTGAAGCCACTCGCCTGTGATTTTACAGACGCCCAAGCTAACAAAGACACTACAAATCTGTCTTTTGAAGATCAAACAGTTGAAACATCCAAGAGATTGACACTGGTTTTCGCCCACTTGGAGGAAGATTGCAGGGAGTAATGTTATGTGATTGGGTTTCTTCCCTTCCCTGAACCTCTCCTGACCTTTCTCTTCCTTTTACTCCAACCCCCTTGTTGGCAAGCCACGCCCCTCTCTGGTTAGGCCAGCCGAGAGACTGGTGGGGCACAGCAAGTTTTACCTCAGAGCACATTTAAAACTGGGAAGTGCACCAAGGACACCCTATCGACCCAGCTGGCGCTTGCCCCCTTGCTATGGCTGCCGAGCCCACGATTCTTTCAAGAGGAAAATGGACTTAAAGTATCAAGATAGCTTTGCCTCCTCTGCCTCCCTGCTTCTCCTTAAGTGTCAACCTGACCTTTTCCCCAAGAGTCCTTTCCTGCCCTCTCAAGACTCTGTGAAGACCACACACTTTCAAACCCCAACGGTGGTCTGTAACCCGCCCTGAACCACTGGCTGGTGAGGGGGTGGCATCTGCCTTCTGAAGGCACTTGCTAATCTGCTCCACAGAGATCTGCACCAGAAGGGGGGACTGAGCTGTGGGAGAAAGGGGAAGGGTGGAGCTACAGCTCCAAGTGCCCGCAATGTCTGAGGGAACAAATCAGAGATCACGGATCTCACGCTTGACTGGGGAGAGCTTGGAATGTCTACAGAGCCTGGTCTCCTATGACTCCCCAGTCAAACGGGGGCACAGAGATTTATGTCCAGAGACAGTAGTCTTGGGGGACCCATTTTGGCCTGGTAATCAGAAGACATGGACTAGCTAAAGTCTGGGTCTTGCTGTATAACCTTGAGTTGACAGTACTCTTTAATGAGCCCAGCAGTTCTGAGCATAAGTCAGAACGCATTGCTACAAAGCCGTAAAACCCCATTCAAACAAAAGCACCAAAATGTGAAGCTCTGCTGTTTCTCAACATAGCCTCTAGGCATTGAGGTTCCTGTGCTCTCCCAAGGTCCCTGTACTTTTCCTGAGGCCTCAGTGTCTGCCCCAGAAGGGCACTTTTGCCATCCTCAAAGGACTCACATAGACTCCTTTGAAATGTTTTTGGAGTTTGTGGCTGGACCTGGGTTAAGAGGGTGGAAGGGTAAAGTTTCCAAGGAAATTCTTGCAGGACAGCAGCCCCTGTCACCCGCGAAGAATGAGCAAAGGCATTTTTGTGGTAGGAAAACATTCCTTGGTGAAGCTTTTTTGGCCTTTTTCTTAATTTGCTTAAACTTCTTTTTCCAAGTAAGCCCCATGACCGCCCTGAGTCCTTTGAAACACGGGTGCCAGAGCCTTTGATCTGACCTCTCCACCTTGAATTCATCCCCGAGGTCTTCCCAACCTTCCTGAGAACCCTGGATCCATTGGTTGGTTTCTTTGGACAGCCACCCTGGAAACTTGTTGCAAAGTTTGGAAATATGTCCACTTGAGTTTGGTTAAAGCACAGATAATCACCTTGACCTCAAATAGTTCCTCTTCCTTATGGCACACAAAAGACACTCTTTCTGTAAAAGCCACCTCAATAAAACAAAACAGAGGTTCTCCTGAGAGAACCCGCCTACAGCTGTCCCCTGATGCAGAAGTCTGTTGAGACAGGTTTTATGTGGAGCAAACCATTGCGCATCTGGATTGGAACCCTGTAGCAATGCTTTGTGACTTGCCATTACATTCTACGGACCCTCTCTTTGTCCTTCACATTACAGGGGTGTGGAGAGCCAACCACCTGCTTTCCCAGGCTGCTTTGCAACTGGGGTGGTCATGTGACAGCTCTAGACAATGGCGTGTAAGCAGATATCTCTTAGGGGCTTTGGGGTAAGATTCTGTTCTACTAAATGGAGAAGCACAGCATTGCTGCTGTTTCCACTTCTTCCTAATTTTGTTTTGGTCCAGGATGTAAATATGGTTGGAGCAGAGGCAGTCCACAAGGACCATGAAGCAACAAGACAGAAGGCAAGGCCGGGAGAAGGACAGGTGGCAGGCCTGCCCATGTTGCGTTCTACCCAGTCTTCTTTTCTTGCTAACTGTGAATCAGGTCCAGGTTTACAGAAACAGGAAGCACAGGGAGGAAGTAGGACAAGTGGTGCTACCCTGTGAAGCAGGCAATCAATGACACGAGGCAGTTTGTGTCCAAATCAGCCTGTTCATCACTGACAGACAAGTAACTGAGCCTCACTGTCTTTCACTCTGGTCTATAGAGGATGATCCCACCTGCCTTTTGCTATAGGTATGAAGATGGTATAATGCATGAAAGAGACCTGGCTGGGCATCTGAGGAATGAAATCACTTGAAGAAGAGTTCAGTGACGTGAGTGAGGCTTCGGGGAGAGGGTCTTACCTGGCTGCGGTGCACTGTACAGGTCTTCCTGCAGAAAGGGCATAGAGTTGACCACAGAGGGGTCTCGGGCAGGATACATGAATTCTGTGGCTGAGAAATCCCCAGAAGAACTGCTGAGGATGAACAGCCGGGGCGTGAAGTTGAAATTCCCAGGATCTTTGTAAAAAAAGAGAACAGAGTGAATGGCAAAATGTGCATGGATTGATGTGAGTTTTGAGGGACCTGCCGGCAGAGTAAGTGTCAAATGTGAAATAAGAACGAGGGGAGAGAGACTTACTGAACTACAAAAAAGTGTTCGGTGAGTTCATATCTGAATAAGGTGCTTTTAGCATTGTCTGTGGTGGTGCAGTGGCTACATGGTGAGCTGGGAACTACAAGGTCAGCGGTTCAAAAGCCCCACCTGCTACTCGGATGAAAGCTGAAGCTACGCCCATAGAGAGTTAAGTCTCCAAGATCCATATGGGCCATTCTACCCTGTCCTATAAGGGCCTTGTAAGTTGGAAGTGACTCGATGGCAGTGAGCTTTTGCTGGTTTTGGTGGCACAATGGTTAAGTGCCAATGGAAAGGCTGGCAGTTGGAACCCAGCCAGCAGCTCTGCTGGAGAGAAGCCTGGTGACTGGTCTCTGTAAACACTACAGTCAAGAAAATCTTATGTGACCACTGGCTTCCCTCTCAAAAGAAGCCACTTTGAGACAGACTCCATGTAATGAAACAAGGAGGTTTGGGGGGGCAGGGTGGGGTGGGGAGAGGACAATGACTATTATCTTGATGCCCACATGAAACATGAAATGAGTCCCCTGGAAGAGAAGAGCGTAAGATACTCAACAAATGAACCCAACCAAAATCACAGCCCCGGAGTGGATTCCAACTCCCAGGGCCTGACACAGGACTTCCAAGACAGCAAATCTTTATGGGAACAGACAGCCTCATCTTTCTCCCTCAGAACCGATGGTGGCTTCAAACCACCAGGCCTGCAATTAGCAGCCCAAGGTCCAAGTGTCAGATAAATGGCAAGTATCCTAAGAAGCATGAGGTACATACTCTGAAGTAAAACAGCATTTATTTATTTTGGGAGTGGAGAAGGCCTAGAACACAAGTGTGGCGGTCATGTACTTGATGTCAGTTTCATGATTGGGTATGTAAGGGTGGAGTCTAGCCCGCCACTCTGGACATAGCCAACGAGGCCTCTGTGTGGGCATGGCTTTCTCCTGAGGATTCTGGGAAGTCTCATGGTATGTCCCAATTGGAGGTGAGAGACTAGACTGAATTCATGGGAGACAAACTACTGACAAGATGAGATGAAAGCATGCTGATCGATCGTGATTCCTGGAGACTGGAGGAGCCAGAGGAGAAGCCACAAGTGCTTGTCCTGATGGGACTGGATCTGTGGGGCCTGAGAAACCACATGGAGACTCCTACCAGGGCTGAGATGCTTCTGCCCCAGCTGGACACACAAGACTCTGCACCCACTGGCCTGTAATTGTCCTGGTGTCATTGCACATGCTTCGTGAGTCAGAAGGAGACTTTATAGACTGGTCTCAGACAGATGGGCTAATATTGGACTTAAGACCTTGGACTGGCCTAGTATATAAACCTTTCCCTTATATCCATATGGGTGTCTATGAATTTGTTTCTCTAGGCTACCCAGACTAACACAACAAGCACAAAGAAACGCATGAAGTAAATGCAGGGTGTTGGCCAGCCAAAGCTATGTACATCAACATGTGTGTTCTCAGGGGACAGCTTTACTCGCTGTTCACCCAGAGGTTATCTCCCCTTTTCATCTCTAGCTGACAACGCAGATTGCCAAAGGGCCTACTCACCATGTGCGGCATCATGCTGGGCAGGTAGCCCAGGCTCCTGCTCCCCTACCCAAGGCTAGCTTTCCCTTGATCCCTGCAACAAACCCGTCTTGACGGCTCATTCTGCTCTTCAATTCAGGCTCAGCTCCATCCAGAAATAGTGCCGGGGGAGCACAGAAACATAAAGCTCATAGACCAAATCCACTGCTATGGAGTCTGTCTGAGACATGGCCACCCCAGGGTTGCTGAGACTCAGTCTTCACTGGAGGAGTGCCTGGGGGCTTGAACTACTAACTTCCCAGTTAGCAGTCCACCTGTGTGGTCCGCTTAAAAGACTCTTTACCCAGATGTCCCTCCAATGATTTGTGTTTCTTTCCTTCCCTGGTTTCTTCACTTCCTCATTGTGTTGGTCACACTCCCTGTTCCTGGCCACCTGAGGGCCACTCCCACTTGCAGTCTACCCTGACGTCCGACCATTTCGGAGGTTTTAGCATCCAGAAGGATTTGCTCAAGCCGCGAGGGGAGGTCTGTCAGGTGGTGGACGACACGGGGCGCGGGTTACCTTGCAGCATGCAGTCGTAGGCTTTCCTGTCTCTCCGTCCTAGCGCGTCCCAAAATCCCAGCGGCTCCGACCCCTCATCACACTCATGGATGGTCACCTTACTGCTACTGTGCAGTCCCGCTTCCAGGGGACACCTGGGAGGGAGGAGAAACCCCAGTCGCTTTTAAACACGCCCTCACCGTGCCATCGCCCCACTCTTCAAGACTCAATCAGTGGCTGGGGAGTGTGCTAGGGCCCGAGGGACGACTCACTGCTCCTTGATTTTATTTGCTGCGGTCCGTCCGACCTCCTTGGTGTGCGCCTGCGCTTTGCATCCATGCCACAGGTACATGAGGGCTTTATTGACATTAAGCACCACCATGGAAGTCCTCGACCGCAGGCTGCTACAGTGACAGGCAACTTCCAGCAAATTCCCTTCCACGGGGACTTCTCCTCGCACGCAGTACAGCCTCCACTCACCTGCAGGGGGCACCAGAAGCACAGAATTAGGCTGCCCCAGGCGGAGGGCGGAGAGAGGCTGCCTTTCTGGGAGCCCTGCCCTGCACCCCATGCACTATCATCACACTCTGGGGTGGGGAGGAGGGGGGGACAGCCACAGAGGAGGGGCACTCGGGCTGCCCCCAGGGATGTGCCTGTTGCACCCAGAAACAGGCCAAGCCCTCCAACCTAACTGCTTCTCCAGAGGGCCAACCCTGTCAGAGGTCGCCTGCCAAGAGGTGCACACACACAAAAAACATGGTTCTTTCCCACAAAATGCGTGAAATACCTTGCTAAGTGATATAACAGGCATTAAAAAAAGGGGGAGGCTCCAAAGCGATTTTTCAGTTGAATGCTGACTTATTAAAAAATCTGATGATTGTTAATATAGAAGCCATGCCTTCTCCCACACCTGCTATAAAGGACAGAGCTGCAGTGGGGTGAAATCCAGTTAAATATGAAATAATCTTCCAGCCTCATTCCTGCAAAATTAGATCCTGACGGGAACTCCCCAGGGGCTTACATGCGCCTCATAAAGCTGATGGATAAGGAAAACACACGGAGGCTTTATGAAGAGGGACTTGTCTTAAGCCTCCTGTCTATAAAAATACCTTCCAGGAGAGAGGGAAAGAGAGCAGAGAGTGCAATAGAATGCCAGCAGTGAAGGTGACTTACTTTGCGCATTTTCTTCCTCTTCTTCCCGTCTTCCCGAGTGTACCACCATTCCTCCCTGGAAACACTGCAGAAAGCAGGGGGGTTCCTTCCCTTGAAGCACCTGGACCTGGAAATTTAAACACAGGTGGGGGATGGAGGAGGGTAAGAAAACATGCCATGGTTTTTCAACATTCTAAAGATAATACATGCTTCTCATAGGAAATCTGAAAAAAGTACCAAGAAAAGCAGCCGGGGAGGCCAATAAGAATCCTGGTACATCAGGAAAACCACCGAGACACCCTTGGGGGACAGTGCTCTCAGAGCACCCCTCGGCTGTGAGAGGGGCTTCAAGAGGCTGAGAACATTCCCGTGACCCTTTCTTTCTATTTTTCCATGCACTTTGGGGAGCCGCCTCATCTAATTGTTATATAAGCCCCCCAATAAATTTGCTAGTTTGTTGCTTTCTTCACTCCTCTCTCCTTACATTACTTTTTTAAAAAAATCTATTTTGATACTTTAATGCTATTTAAGGTATAGCCAACCAAGTCAAGCATGACTCATGGAGACTTTCTGGACAGAGAAGAACTTCTCCCTGGGGCTTCATGAAGGCTGCAAATCTTGACCAAATGAGAGTGCCTCCTCTTCCTCCTGGGAAGCAGCTGCTGGGCTCAAACTGCCAACCTACTGTTGTACCAAGATGGAGTGTGCAGCACAGTGCTAACAAAGCAGCTCTCCCCACCATCAGGACGACGACTCGAGGACTTGGTGGAGTTGCTTCTTTTTCTTTTTTTTTTTTTTGCAATCACTCCAATCCCCGACTTAAAGATGGATGTGCTGCACACACGCAACCTCTCCCTTGCTTGTGAAAGCACTCTCTTCAAGCAGGTCCTAATAGTACCATATATAATTTATTAAAATTGAATCAACTCTCCCCCACATCCTTCCTGTGAGAGGAAGTCGTTTATTGCACCGGGCACTCTGGGAG
Source organism: Nesogale talazaci (assembly GCA_004026705.1). Lineage (NCBI taxonomy): Eukaryota > Metazoa > Chordata > Mammalia > Afrosoricida > Tenrecidae > Nesogale > Nesogale talazaci. The sequence goes on along the minus strand of PVJH01005414.1, from coordinate 53,709 downwards.
CATTAAAAGGCACTGGTCTTCGTTATCTGGTGAGGCAGTAACAGACACACCACAGTGGAGGGCTTTAACCAACATGTTTATTTCCTCTCAGTTCTGACAGCAAGAGGCTCGAACCTAGACCATGCTCTCAGACAGGTCACGGCCAACTGCCACTCACCAGCCACATTCGGCTCTTTCAGTGCACACCTGTGTCTCTGAAGGACAACCGAGACAAAAGATATTATTTAGATAATGGGGATCTCACTTGTTTTTAAAATTACCGAAGAATAATTGTTAAATTACTGTAAGGGGCAGGATCCGCTCTCCCATCTCAAAAGTTTGCCGACCCCAGCTCTGGGAAGGAAGCCATTCTCTCTCTGTGGGCTCTGCAGGAGCCCTGGCGGGGTAGGGGTTATGCTTTGGGCTTCTAAATGCAAGGGCAGCAGTTTGAAACCACTAGTCACTCTCTACTCCCGTAAAGAGTTATATAGTCTCGGGAACTCATGCAGGCAGTTCTGCCCTGTCCTCTAGGATCTTCCATTCTGTGCTGGCATCAACTTGATGGCCATGAGCTTGGTTTTAGATTTGGTGATCTGTAACTGGCAGGAAGCGTTTCTCATCCCGGGTTAACTTGTCAATGATGATGGTGTTGAAGAGTATCGAAGAGACCACACACTGTCAGAAGAATGAACCAATCTGCCCCGGGAAAAGTAGAGCTAGAAGGCTCTCAGAAACGAGGATGCTGAAACTCAGCCTTGCGTACTTTGGTTACGTTACCAGGAGGGCTGAGCCCCTGGAGAACGTCATACTTGGTCAAGTGGCGGACCTGTGGATGGAGGACAGCTAAGGCGGATGGCACTGTGGCAGCCATGATCAGCCTCAAGAAAGCACCGCTGTGGGCTGGAGCCAGGTCCACATCACCAAACAAGTCATGCCCAATTCCTTCATCACCATTGGTGTCAGTGGGTCAGCTCTTCCAACAGCTCGCGTGATGAAAAGGGAAACACACTGGAGTGATTCTGGCTCTGCACTCATAGGCAGACCCTGAGACCTGAGCAAATTTCACCCAGGTCCACTCCTCCACAGGGTGGACTTGACGTGGCCTTTCCCAGAAGAAAACACACACCTAAGAGTGCAGCCAACATCGCCCGCAAGGAGAAATTAAAACTCAGCTGCTGCTAACAACTCCTAGAAAAGTACAGTCAATGGGAGCATGCAGGCCCTTAAAGAGAGGCAGTGCCGGAGTTCTGATGGCAGGGTCCTCAGTCAGCCCTGATGGAAATCAAATCAATAGACCTCTTAAAAAAAAGGTTTTTATAACCCATCATCCAGCAGTATTTTGGACAGTAAATCTTAACACTTGAACACCTGCAAGTGAACATCTGGGAATGATAACATCATCCAATTACATGCTGCCAACGCTGTATGTAGTACCTATTACTAACAAGAAGATGTGTGCGCTCACACCCACAAACAGACAGTCTGAAGTGTGGCTTGTTGTGACTAGAATACGGTGTAGTTGGGCACTACCTGTATTTTCTAGGGAAAGAGGATTGGGTCTTGGGACTCTGGAAGGCCTGGTGAGTGTTCTTTATTTCTAGAAAAAGGCCTCTCTTCTCTTATCCTCGATGCTAATGCTAGCCACTCATCCAAGATAGGGAAAATATCCACATATGGTGTTATATTTCTCTTTAAAAAGCCCTCCAAATCAATCATTGTTAATTATTGTTATTAACTCATGGAACAAGAGGTATAGCTATCCCAAACATCCAAAGAGATGTTTCCAAAACATTCCATTTGGGCAGCAGTGCCTGCCAGCCATCATACAGGCCAAATCAGGCCTGCTGAATAAACCAGACTCACTGCCGTTCAGATTCTGGCAGATTCAAGGTACAGCATGCCTGTTGCTTAGGACACTGGGGTTATAAAATCAGGAAAAATACAGTTCCATTCATGCTACCGGGGGAAGATAGAAACTGAAGACACCCATGAAATAATGATACAACTTTACATGGGGGTAAGTTACAGGGGGGTGGGACGGGGTGGGGGTAGGGAGAAACAGCACAATGAAGGGACAGAGACTAACTGGAGGTGGGAAGTGACTGGGATGCAATGGAGAGGTGGGCATCTGAACGGAAACCACTCTATGGAGTTGAGAGACGGCATCCCAAGTGGAGACACCCTAAGTGTAAAGGCTCCAAGGTGGGAGGAGCTATGTGAGTCTGAGGAGCAGTAAGGGGTGGGCATGGCTGGGCTGGTATGGCAGGGGTATGTGGGACTGACCAGGAAGGTCCTGGCAGAACACCTAAAGACTTTAAATCGTGTCCACATTCGAGAAGGAGCAATGAGGTGAGCTGATTTCTGCTCTAGTGAAGTCACCTGGGCTGCCGGAAGGTGTATTGACCGTAAAAACTTCATCTTTAATATTTCCTTAGAATTGAATTGTGTAAGCAGGATAGTGAATCAAAGCCCACAGTGAGTCATTAGGAGTCAAACCCAAACTGCTTTTTAGAGAGACAGATATGCACTAAGGTAGCCATCCTGTTGTATAAGCACCACATCAGCTCTATTCTTTGAAACACCGGTGACAGTTAAGTTTATTATGCCAACCTGGCCAACAGGAACATGTGGGACTAATCAGGTCTCAGTTTGATGGGAGGGCAAAGAGATAACTGGCTCTGCAAGGCCCGCCCCTGTCTCTCTTGCTCTCTGGTGAGCAGACTAGGGGGCTGCTGCTTCAGCTACTTCTCTGCCTCAACCTGTGTGCTGCACTACCTGAGGGACAAGGCATCCTGTCGATCCCAGCCCTTGAGCTTGAGATTGGTGGATCCTGTCACCTTGCGTTGCTTGCTTGAGTCCCATATCCCATCCAGGTCTGCTACACTAAGCTCCCAAGCCACTGGCTGTTGCTGACACACCCAGCTGTTTGCTGCCTGAGACAGACTCTGCCTGCCTGGTCCAAGGGAGGACTCGGCTGTCTGCTTCCTTGATCTTGGACCCAGCAGCCCAGGTGAGTTGAAGGACTTCCAGTACATTAACTGTTCCATGGAAGTGAGTTGAACTGGGCCCTCTGGGCTGCTGTGTGGACTAATGAGTTGCCATATTCCTTCTTGCTGTATAAACCTACCCTCTTACACTGTCCTGGTTTTGCTTCTTTAGAGAACCTTACTGGCGCAAAATCTCCACCAGCTTTAGAAGGAGCCCCAGTAGCTTGGTGATTACTCTCTGAGTGGCTCACTGCAAGGCCAGCAATTCAAAACCACCACGTGCTTTGCTAGGAAAGATGAAGCTTTCCATTCTCCAAAAGGTTCAGCCTTGACATTGTAGGACACGAAATAACTGCAATAATATGTCTTTGATCAAGGATTCACAAGGGTGGGAGGGTTGGGGAGCAAAGAGAAAAAGAGAGGAACTGATACCAAGGGCTCAAGGAGAAAGAAATTGTTTTGGGAATGTTGATGGCAACCTATGTACAAGGGTGCTTAATACTATGGAATGATGGATTGTTATAAGATTTTTTTAAGGTCCTCAATAGAGGATGAATTGAAAATAATATGAATAAATAAATAAAATGGTCCAGACTTGAAAAACCACAAAGGCAGCTGTACTCTATCCTATAGGGTCATATGAGTCAGAATTAACTTGATGATAGAAGTGGAAAATGGCATCTTTTCTTCTTTTCTTTTTTTTATGGAAAGACTTCTTTCGGAGTCAGGGGCCCACTCATTCCTGTCGTGTATGTTTGTAATGTACATGTGTAAAAAATCTGTTTGGAACCATATCACAACCAGTGGGCTGTCCTGGCTGAGTCTCAGCGAGAGGAAACCTGAGTGATGGAGGAGAGAGGGAAGGGTAAAAAGTGCTTTGGGTGAGGTTGTCTTTGTTGGTTAGGATCCGGTTGTCAGGGACCAGCTCCCCCCCCCCCCCCCCCCCTAGGTAGGACATGGGAGGAAGTTCCCATGTCCCTCTTATTCTGATAAAGCTGCTCTCCAGGGGAGCTTACCTGGGCACCCCTTTCTTCATCCAACTCCACCGTCATCAGGGCCGAGGTACCCTTTTCGCTCACTGTCGAGTGCCGGCCTTGCCAGAAGAAGTAGACACACTTCTCTTTGCCAGCCGCCCTCACCAGATGCTCCCCCTTCTGCCGACTCCCCACTGCAAACAGACAGACAGCAGAACATGAGGCCAGCAGCTGGTAGCCTGGCGCAAGAGTGCAGCCACCACGGTCACCCCTCGGGCCTGAGGGGCAACGCGGCAACGAGAGGAATCACCACAGCCAGCGTGACCCGCCCTCACACCTGGAGATACACCTCGAAGGAACAAAACAGCCCGACAGTAGACGGCTCCCTCTTGTCGCACATGTGGAAAGTCTGAGAGCAAGAGACGCAACAGAGGAGGAGCGCAGGCGGAGGAAGCGTGTTTATACTGTAATCTTTCTAGACTCGATCCATCCAACGCCGAAGGTGATGTGTATGAGTGCCATGCCACTGGAATCCTTACAAGCGCAAGTCTGTGGCCACGAAGCCCCCCATTCGGGTCAAGCAGAACACAGAGGAAGGAAGACTTGCTGGGGCCCAGCAGCCCCGCACGTGGACTTACTGCCCCGACCATCGACCGCCTGTGTACAAGGGCTGCTTTCTCCTGATTCGGCACCTGAGGCGGTCAGTGGCTACACCATCAACCCACTGGAGTCTCACTTGTCTAGTATAACGCCCTCTGGCCCCCAGACTCTCTTCCAAGGCACGTCTATGTGTGCCTGGGCAGACTGGCCAGTGATCACCACAGTCAGACTGGCTGCCTTGACAGTTGCTTTGACCTGCTGGCCCTGCCCCAGGAGCGGGCTGCAGGCTCCGTGCTCATCCTGCCTGCTGGAGCTCAGTCCTGCTGGGGACCAGTGAAGCAGGGCCCCTGGCCCTCGTGGTGGCCCCACATGCAGAACTGCCTCAAAGGCTCTCCTAGGAGCAGGAAGTTGGAGTCTTTCTCCTGAGGAGCCACTCTGTGGGTTCAACCTGCCACCCTTTGGGGTGGCATCTGAGCACTTGACCATTGTGCTACTGGAGGGCTGGATCAACTGCCGCCAGTTTCAGGGGCACCATAAACAGCAGGGGCCTCTGCTTAGGCCCCCCTGCGGACAGGCAGGAATCAGCATGCCCCCTGTCAAAGGTCATTCCCCACAGCTGCTCTTTCCACACCGTGACTTGGCTCACACAGTGATGCTGGAACTGACTGTCCGACGCTGGTGCACAAAGCTAGGCAGCCTTTGCGACTGGCTGGTTACTTTTTAGGGACCTTCATGTAAACAGTCTCTGAAGCTCTTAGAAAGTTTAAAAAAAATGCTTTAACAGAATTCCGTTCATTCACTCACTCATTCATTCCCTTCTGAGGGTATCTTTCCCACAGTTGGCAGGGCAGGAGATGTGTGTGTGTGTGTGTGTGTGCGCGCGTGCTGTCTGTTCATGCAATTAAAGATGGGAAGCTGGGCATTAATTCCAGTGCCCACATCCTCCACTCCACTGGTTGGGTCCCATCAACACACACACATACACACACTCACACACACACATACACTAACACATACATACACTCATACACACATACACACACAAACACTCTCACATACTCACGCACACACACTTGCACACTCACACATACACACTCACACACATACTCACACATGCAACACACACATATTCACAGCACACTCACACTTTCACACATACACACATGCTCAGAATGCTCGTATATAACACACACTCACACATACACTCACTCACACATACAATACCCACTCATACAACACATACAGCATACACAAATACACATACTCACACACAGTATAGTGACACGTGCACACACTTACACATACATAAACTTACACACCATGCACACTCACACTGCACATTTACACACGCACACCACACTCACCCAAGACACACCCACACACCTCCTTATTGTCTTTGTCCTTAGCACAGATGGTTAACTTGGCCCGTCAGCCCCGCATCAGATCAAAGATGTCAAACCCACTGGAGACTGTCCTGTAGGTTTTTTGGGAATGGCCCTGTTTGGACACAGGCCTGTGACTGCCCCTCCCCGCTCAGCTCGATGCCATTCGGATGTCTTCCTGGAGCTACCTGTGCATGCGGCCAGGCACCTGATGGGTCACATGCAGCATCACAGAAGTCTGGGAGACAAGTTCCGTGGTCCGTATTTTCCAGGTGAGAAAATGGAGGCTGTTAAAGCGTAGGTACCTTTACCCATCCTGCACAGCTGGGCAGAGAGAGCGGGGCCCTCAGACTCCAGGGCCTGGGGCCGCCCTTAGGGGAGAGCAAGGGGCTGTTCTGAGAAACCACATCACTGAGCAGAAAAGGGGCAAACTCCAGCATGCATTAGAGTCCTGAGAGAGCCCACTGGTTTCGAGAGGACTGCCCGCCTGGCTCTGCCCCAACCCCTGGCAGACCCTGCTCCTGCTGAGCTGCTATTGAAGTCCCAGAAGTTGCTAATTGGGCGGCATGGTCTCTGGTTGGCACTGCTGTGCATTCAGCCTGGTGACTGGGCCCATCTGTCCATCTGTGCAGCACTCCGCATATCCTGCTCATGGGTCCATCCTGCCGGCTGACTGGCTAGTGCTTCCTGGCAAACTTGAGTTTTGAGAGGTGGGCGGCCTCCACTTGGGATTCTCCACCAGTGCGTGGCTTCAGGCAGGTTACCTGGGCTCACGGGCTCTTACCTCACCCTAGAAATCAGCTCAGGGATAGAAGACCTTGTTTGGAGCTGCGGCTGGTACCCTTAGTGCTGAGCCTGGTGGGAGAGCAGAACCCCCACCCCCACCCCCCAAACCAACCGCCCTCACTGCCCTGCTGTCATGCCCAGGAATTCTCCCCGTGCTACTTCCCAAAGTGGAGGCAAATCATTACTTTCAAGGATAGGCAGTGTGGGGGCCGCAACAAGGTAGCTTACTACCTAGCTCCAGGTTTGCAAGCTTCCTCTGCTGCAGTTGGAACAAAGCTGAACAACTTCTCAATCTCTACAGACTGCGTGAAATATTGCCTCACTGCCATTTGTACCAGCAGCCTGATCTGGGCGGACTCATCAAGTCACCCTTTCTATCCATCAGCATAGAAAACACTGGGCTAACCACCTGCAAGTCTTTTTGTCTGTTTTGGATCATCTTGGTTGAGGAAACAAACTGTGTGTGTTTCCTGTAGCTCCTGAGCCCAGTCACACCTGACAGCAGGCGAGAAACCTGAATGGACGTGTGCTCACTCCACGTGGGGCCCAGGAGAACCGCTCTCTGGGTTTCCTTGCCTGTCATCTTGTTCAGACTCAGGAGGCCCGGCCTTTCTGCTGGGTGGGGCTGAAGGGGGTTCACACTGTCTACCTCTGGTTACCTGCTGAGCACAAACTGCTTGACGCTCCCAGCGACCCCCTTGTGCTGGCAAAGGGGTCTGGCACAGGGCAAAAACCTCCCTTGGTAGTGGGGTCTCCGATGGCAGTCCTAGAGTCAGCATTGCCTTGGGGTCTGCTACAAAGTTTCAACTTGGTAGTGATCACGCTACAAAGTAACCTTCCTGCACTGGGCCTCTGAGGAAATAACTTCCTTTTTAATTCAAAGGGTTTCTTTACCTAATGTTGTTTCACTTTCTCCTTTTGGTTTCCGTTTTAAATCATGCCCATGGGCTTTGCTTTAATGACTTGAATTTAGGCAGCAGACAGCTGTTTATCTATCAGTGGAGGCAAATCATTACTTTCAAGGACAGGCAGTGTGGGGGCCGCAACAAGGGCACTCGGGGAAACCTTCACAGACACAAGTGGCTTCCATGTGAAAACATCCCGGTGCTGGAGAGGCTGGGCTGTTGGGGATTCTACCGTGCTTCTTCCAGTCCCTAAGGGCTGGCGACTGTTTCTCTAAGACCAGGGGCCCCAGGGGTATGAGAACGATTGAGCTCATCAGGGTTTGCCATGGCTGTGGTTTTGGGAAGTAGCACGGGGGAATCAACCCTCCTCCCTTGCGGTGCGCAGGCAGGCAGGCTAATGAATGATTTGCATCACCCACAACCCCCAGAATACAGCGGGCAAGTGATGCTTTAGTCTCCCCTGCCCACCCGCCTGCCCTTGGACCTTGGGTGCTGGGAGAGAACAGGAGCATTCACTGACCTGCAGTGCTCACCATGTACTTCCACTTGACCACATAAGCATCGCCCTCGTGGAACTGCCCGATGCTCTGCTTGGGGAGCCTACTGTAGTCGAACTCCAGGATGTGCCAGACATCCACCGCCACACTGGCGATCTCAAACTGCCGCCGGTCATCGCCTTCCACCAGGCCGTAGCCACGGCCCACGTTCACCCCGTCGAGGACGCTGCCCGCGGTCGTCTGTGGCACCGGCACCATCCGGGTCACGTCATACGGCTTGACCTCGGCCCGGGGCTCGTCCTACCAGGGAACAAGAGAACGTGTGCTCGTTAGCAGCTCTTTCTAGAGTGGGTTTGCTCACCTTCACGGTCATTTGAGTTGTACTGAAATAAATGTGCTGCCTTTAGTCTCTGTCTCTGACATCTTATGAGCCTACTGCATATAGGGCAGTGGTTCTCAACCTGTGGGTCGTGACCCCTGGGGGGTGGGGTGGTCGAACAATCCTTTCACAGGGGTCGCCCGATTCATAACAGTAGCAAAATGACAGTTATGGAGTAGCAACAAAAATAACTTGATGGCTGGGAGTGACCACAATATGAGGAACTAAGTGTATTAGGAAGGTTGAGAACCACTGTTTTAGGGAAATGGCCTGCGAGTCCTGAATTTCCATCCTTAGCCTGGTGAACAGGGAGCCTTCAACCCTTGTCTATGCCCAGCAGGGGTGGAGCAAGTGGGGATTTTCATTTCCAGGAGTTGAAAGGTAATCGATCACCCTGTTGGCTATCTGTAGGGTCAGAAGTTCTAAACCATGAGCTGCTGTGAGAGAGAAAGATGAGACTTTATACTCCCAGCAAGATTCACCTTCTCAGAAACCTATAGGGGCAGTTCAACTCCGTCCTCTAAAGTCGCCACAAGTTGGAATTTACTCGATGGCAGGGAGCTGTGGAGCCCCAGAAAGCCGTGTGCAGACACAGGACAGACACAAGGATGCTACCTTCTGCTGGCTGGCCTCGCCGGCGTTCTTCTCATTCGGTCTCTTCAGTTCCGTCCAATCCAGAAATTTCTCTTTGAACAGGATTGTCTCATTGTGCTCAGTAAGTCTGCCAAATATCGCCCAATCCGGCCGCCCTTGTCCTTTTCTGCAGCGGGTGGGGGATGGGAGTTGGGGAGAGGAGAGTGGAAAGAAAAAGAAAAACCCAAACCAGGATGAAGTCATACTAAGACAAGGGACAGGAATCTAGAATACATGCATATGGCTGCGGGAGACCACTCTAGAGTATGTAAATGGTTTACCGAACAAAGGACTTATTTTTCCTTAGTGTGCCCCATCCGTGACATCTTATTGTGTTAGCCTGAAGTCTTGGGAATTCGTGTTCATGGAGTTTATGTGCCTGGGTCCAACATAAACTAGTCAGGGCTGGGCTTTGCTTCCAATCTAGCACGTTCTTGTTTTTCAGATGCCCAGGAACCAATTGGCACACTACACTGAGACCTGGTGGGTCCAGATAGCGGCCACAAACTTGACTAGCCTGGGTTATACTGTCCCCAGTGGTCGATGGGGGTCGGTGCTCCTGAAGTCTGGCTGTGAGTTCCCACATCGTTGTCCTGAGCGCACAGGCTACTGAGATAGTGGCACAAAACTAGCAGGGCCTCAGGACCCAAATATCAGCAAATATGCTTTGATGTAAAAAGAGTCTCTAAACGTTCTGCCTACCTTGGCATCAATTTTAATTGATTCTATACTGATAATGAAATAGCAGTAACAGAAATGATTGCATTATAAAACAGGGAACCCAAGCCAAGTTTGCACGCAGTAGGTAAGACTGTGGGAAAATTTTAAAGTCTATTTGTCTGATAATGAATATGCTGTGCTTTAAGGAGTCATGGCATAACAGGGGTTAAGCTAACTGGTTTCTGCTAACTGGTGGGAGGACACTTTGAACTCCCCAGCTGCTTCAGAGAAGGATGTGGCAGACCGTACCCATACAAATCACAACCTGGGAAACCCTATGGGGCGACTCTCCTCGACGGTCCTATAGGGTGACAATGAGTCTGAATGGACTTGATGGCAATGGGCTCTGGATCACACTCAGAGCCCACTGCCATTCAACCAACTCTGACTCACAATGTTTTGTTAGGACAGAGTAGAACTACCCCCGCGTGTCTCTGGAACCTGGCCTGTTGATGAGAGGGGGAAATCCTCATCTTTCTCCCTCAGTTCGGCTAGTGGTTGTGAACTGCAGATGTTGCAGCTAGCAGCCCCGCGTGTAACCCATGATGCGCTCTGGTGGATTGTTGGTGTTGGGTGCCACGAGTCAGTTCCAGCCCACAGCTTCCCTGTGGAGAACAGAACAAAGTGCCCTCTGGACCTGCATCGTTCTCACGATTGTTCTTGTGGTTGACCTCCTTGACGCAGCCGCTGTGTCCATCCATCTGGTCCAGGTCGCCCTCTGTCTTGCTGCCCCTCTCCTTGACTAAACATGATGTCCTTCTCCAGAAAAATGGGTTCTCTCGACAGCATGTCCAACGGACGGGAGACCAGGTCTTGTCATGCTTGTCTCTCAGGAGCATTCCCGCTGTCATTCTTCAAAGATTTAGCTGTTGCTTCTTTTGGCCATCTGTGGCTCTTTCCCCAGTCTTCAGCAGCAGCGGAGTTCAAATGCAGTGATGCTCCTGGGTTCTTCTCTAGTCAGGTGCAGCCTGTGGGGCACTAAAGTACCATGGCTTGGTTCATGGTATGGTCCTCAAAGGAACGGCCTTGTTTTCCAACACGTTAAAGAGGGCTTCAGTGGATTTACCTCATGCAATGCACCCTTTGATCTTCACTGCTGCCTCCAGGCGCGCTGTAGATCCAAGCGAGACGAAATCCTTGAGAACTTCCACCTTCCCTCCAATGATCGTGTGGTCACCTATTGGTCCAATTGTGAGGATGCTGGTTTTCTTTACATTGAGTTTGTCATCCATACAATCCTTGTTCTTCATCAGCGAGGGTTTCAAGTTCTCTTCACTTTCAGCAGCAAGGTTGTGCCATCTACATCGGGTAAGTATATCTATTTCTACCCTTTTATATGGGAAGGCACCCTTCTTCCCCTGCCATTAAAACCCATACTGCTAAAACAAAACACAAAATCAAGCCCAATGCTTTTTTTTTTTTTGGCAATTAACAATTGTTCTTATCATGACTACCTTTCTTAAGTGTGAGTTTATGTTCTGTGGAGTTGTCATGGCTTTCAAAAGTCCTATCCACTGTAGGATGTCATTAGAACCTCATTCAGTGATTCCATGCCACCTATGAAATGTTGGTTAAGAAGCACGGTCAATGACCATCATGAGAGACACAAGACCAGCCAACAGATAGGCTCTTGCTCGTCCAATGGGAAGCCCTACTTGTCACGCCTCAGCATACCTGGGAATGAGTGGGTTACCAAATCAAGGGGAAATCCTAGACCTCATGAACTATGCCTCGAAGCTCTGAAATCACAAGGAAACGTGTTGCTTCTGCTACATTCCAGAAACAGTGGCTGAAGTCCAGGGCCTGGCAAGATTCCAATCAGCAAGTCATTTACACAATTGCTATTCATCTTGCCACAGGAGCATCTGGCATGCTGCAGGTGGGAAACATTTCTTCCCTTTAAGAAATAAAGTGAAACAAACACACACACACACGCACACCCCTTCTAGGAAAGGATGCCCCCCACTCCTGATGAGTTTTTCAAAAGAGCGAGGCTTACTGTGACATGTGAATACTCATGTTATGCTGAGTGCAGTCATTTATGAAAACTGATACTTAAAAGAAGCACGGTCAATGACCATCATGCGAGACACAAGACTAACCAACAGATGGGCTCTTGCTCATCCAATGGGAAGCCCTACCTGTCACGCCTCAGCATACCTGGGAATCAGCGGATTGCATTCTCCGGGATCCAGTGGGTTGATGTCGCAGTTCTCGTAGTCAAAGGTTCCATTCCACAAGTGCTTTGCCAGCTGAAAGGCAACTTTTCGTTGTGCTAAGGTGACTTCTTTTCCGTGCCACACATAGACTTCGCTGCCAAAATCAAACACCAGCACCTGGGGAAAGGGCACGAAAGAATGTGTTGACTTCAGGGCTGTGTTCATGGCTGCATCAGCCTCTCAGCAGAGTGAATTCAATGAGGGACGGAGCAAACCTTAAAGGACCATCAGTGCCCACGAACAAAGGCCTCAAGAAGTGAGCGGCTGGCTCAGCCCTGCCCCCACATACATACTGTCCTACACGTCCAATGTGCAGTCCTCTTGGAACTTTTGCTTCATCCAAAAAGGCACACCTCCCTCGACGGAAACATGGATGGGGATAGCGGATGGTGTAAAACATGACACTAAAAATAATTTATAAATTATCAAGGGTCGGTCCACCAGGGTGGGAGGGGGGAGAAGAAGAGGAGGTGATACCAAGGGTTTAAGTAGAAAGAAAATATCTTGGAAAGGATGCTGGCGATCTATGTACAAATGTGCTCGCCACAGTTGATGTATGGATTGTGGTCAGAGCTGTAAGAGCCATCCATAAAATGATTTATTTAAAAAAAGTCATTCCTCCCTTTCTCCCTCCACTCCTCACTCCATGGTTAAATAGCTGTTGTCAGCTGCAGCTGGATTAACGGTGGTGGATGGTGACCCTCCCTGGGATTCCCGGGTTGCAGTCTTGACAAAAGCAGACTCCCGAGCCTTTCGCCAGTGGATCGACTGGGCCAGTTCAAATGCCAATCTGCTGGTTTGCAAATGATCGCTTAACCCTTGTGCCACCAGGGCTCCTTCCTCGCTTGGCATCCCTCCCTCCTCTGCTCACTTCTCCCCTCCACTGGCCTCTTCATACAGGTCAGACACTGACGTCTCCTCTCCTTACCACAATCCTAAATCCTTATAGGCAGAGACCACACGGCCTGGCTGGATACCCCAGAGATGTGTTCAGTATATACTGAGTGAGTATGTATATGCAGTGCTATCTCCTATTTTTACGTTTGTAGTTTGTCTCCTTCTTTCTTCTGAGCTAAGTCTTTCCCTTCATTTCCAGCGAGCCGACTTCTACTTAATTAACATCAAGACCAGGCTCCATTTCGCCTCCTCTTGAAAGCTCTCCCGATTGTTTCCTTTTGTGTCCCACTGCCCTCCTTGTGCAGGCCCCCACCAGCTTTGGTCTGCACTGTTCTGCTGTGTTTTAAGAGATAAGTGTTCTAGTATGCTGTGTGGTAGACACCTAATCTGGTATCAACTTGAAACTATAAACAGGGAAGGGGTGGAGTCTAGGCATCAATCAGGTCGCAGATGGATGGCTTTACTGGGAGGCGCTATGGAGATAAATAGTTCACTGAAGGCCAGACCCACACAGACAACTCTCTGTTTCATCTTCCTGCAGACAAGACACACTGAGCTGAGAAAGCCAGAACCCTGGAGTTGGAGGAGCCGAGTGGAGACCCACACTTGTGATGAGATCCACATGACTTTCCATGCACTGGCCTGTGATCCCTTCTTCCTGCATTCTATGTCATTGCATGCGTTGCATGAGTCTGAAGAGGAATTTACAGACTGGCTTCAGACATATGGGCTAGTATCAGACTTACGGACTGATCTGGACTGGGCTGGGGTGTTTTCTTAACGTACAATTACTCTATATAAAGCTCTATCTTATACACCTATCAGTGTCTCTGGATTTGTTTCTTGAGCTAATCTGGAGTAACACACCCTTCTACCTAAATACATGTAAGATTCTTGGCTCTTCCTCTCCTTGTGCCCCCACCCCACCCCCAGCACATAGAATACTTACCGGTGCTGAAACAGCAAACAAACAAAACTATTCATTGTTATCTAGCCAATTCCAAGTCACAGCAGCACATAATGCACTACTCCACCAGGGTTCTGCCAGAGAACAACCCAGCAATCTGCTTCTGTCAATATTACAGCCTACGAAATTCTATGGGGACGTTCTACTGTGAGTCAAAAATCCTCTCTATGCCACCTATCCACAGCCCTGATGGTGTAGTGTGCAGCTTACCCTAAGGCCAGCAGTTCCAAACCACTAGGCCAGTGGTTCTCAACCTATGGGTCGCGACCCCTTTGGGAGTCGAACGAACCTTTCATAAGGGTCATCCGATTCATAACAGTAACAAAAGGACAGCTATGAAATAGCTGCGAAACTACTTTTATGGCTGGGGGAGGGGACAGGTCACCACCACATGACCCTGTATGAAAGGGTCACGGCATCAGGAAGGTAGAGAACCACTGGCCTAGCCACTCCATGGGAGAAAGGCCAGGCTTTCATCAGGGCAGTTCTACTGGGTCTTATTGGGTCAGTATGACTTGGAATCAAATTGAGGTCAGGGAGTTTTTTGCCATGTAAGGGTGGCGACAGCAAATATTTACTGATATCGGAGTTGGGGGGGGGGGCAACAAACCCAGCACAGGACCATAATTGATGACTACAAATTAGACATCCATCCATCCCTTAAACCTAACAACAACAGAAACAACAAAAACATGTTACGATCTTTTTACAGAAAGGGAGAGTGAGGTTCTGCAGTTTTTCATGTTGCCCTAAACATAACATCATTACACTGTGAGGAAAAAAGCCTCGTCCTCAATCTGTGCCTCCTCTGAATGGTATTCTGAGTTCTGTGTTCATGTCTGAGGCAGCACGAATGCTTGGACATCACAAACACCTTCTCAGAAGTGGCACGTCCTCCACCCCAACCCTGTCACTGGCTGGCTCACCCCAGCCCTCTGGGACAGAGAACTGCTTCTGTGGGTTTCCAGGACTGTAACTCTGTAGAGATGTAACTCTGAGCCGTGCGAGGGGCTGTTGGGTTTGAACCACAGACCCAGCATCCCACAGCTCAATGTGTCACCTCCTCTCCTAGCGGGGCAGCCCGTGTTCATCCTGGCTCATTTCCACGAGGCACTTGCTATTCTGTGGCCGGGCTTTTTGAGCGCTTTCTGGCTGGCATGTGGAGGGCGTCCGCCATACCTCTTTGGGTTGCAGCAGGGAGCACTTGGGGATTTTCCCCCAGTAGTCGTCGTCAGGCACGAGCTTGTCGTCTGTCAAGCGGTAAATGCAGTTCGTCTCGATGATGGCCGTCTCATACAGCTCGTCTTCCTTGGGGTCCCCGGCAGCTGCGGGAGAAGAGCAGACAGGGGACGATGCACCATGAAAGGGAGCCAGTCTCCAGGGATGGATGAGGTCAGAAGAAAGACAACCCCGGCCTGCCCGTTTCTCAGACGTGCAGGGCACTCTTACATTGGTAAGTGGTTTGGCCCCCCAGCAGTTTCCAGAAGTCTTTGGCAGCATGGGTGTGTGTGTTGATCCCTTCCTCGATCGTTTGAATGTAGGTGGCTCTGCAGCCAAGTTCCCTCTTGGTCTGAATTAAAGTCGCCAGTTCTGAGGCCTAAGGGAGGGGATACAGTTACAGGGTGGCAGATCCGAGGCTAAGCGCAGTGGCCCGTGCTGTCCTCGCAAGCAGAACTTTGGTGTCTCACAGGAAAGCCTGGTGGCCACAGGGCTGCGGACATGCATTTCCCAGGGCATTTCCAATGGCACAAAGAAACGCGTAGCTGGGGACGAAGGGCAGTCATTAGAGGAGCTGGTCTCAGTTCTGAAACACTAGCCCATCGTGTCGGACATTTTTAAAGAAACACCCTTCTCTGAGCAATCCCCTTGAGAGAGCCTCTGGGAAGCGAGAACTTGGCGGTCACAGTTCACAGCCATCACCAGTTAGCAAGACACGAACCTGCAGCGAGGGGTCCTTTCCAATTTTGGATGGGGGACTAAGAATAAAACCCAGGAAACGTCCACCACAGCCCTCCAGCTTAAGCACCCGACCAAACCTTGTGGGAAAGCCAGTTCAGCATATAAACCCAGCCACCCCTTCTGGCTTAGAGGGGACACCAGGAACCAGGAGGCTTTGTAATCATCGGGCAACTGGTGGACCATTCGGTAGCTACATATGACAAAAGAGTTTGGAAGTCAATTATTTTTTAAGATACCAACCTTAGCTTTCTCTATGACATTGGCAAACTCTCCTACCCACAGGAAGCAAAAATGGGGCGATAAGAGAAGGAAGCAGTCCCCACTGTTGAGGGAAGAGGCGCGGGGCTCGACCAGTCTAGTCTGCACGTGTCTTCTTCCTGAATACAAGGTAGAGGGTCAGCGTCTTACTAAACACACCAAACCATACTCCCCAAGCTCACTGCCATCGAGTCGATGCCGACACCCGGAGACCCTTTAGGACAGGGTAGAACTGCCCCTGTGACTTTCTGAGACTAACTCCTTATGGGAGTAGAACTCCCCATCTTTTTCTCAGTCAACTAACTCCTTATGTGAGTAGAACTCCCCATCTTTTTCTCAGTCAACAGACCCACAGCTATCAAGTGGACTCCATCTGAAAGGAACCTTCCAGGCAGTGTTGACCTGCCCCAGAGGGTTTCTCAGGCTGTGCATCTCGGCAGACTCATCTTTCTCCCTCAGAGTGACGGGTGGGTTTGAACCACTGACTTCGTGGCTAGCAGCCCAACAATCCAGGTAGCACCAACATTGTTGATATCATAAAATTAAGGGACTCAAACTCACTGCCATCAATCTGTTCTGACTCACAGTGCTTCTTTGACCCTGGTTTTCCCCGATTCCCATCTCTCTGGCCTACACTGAGTCTCTTGGATCGATCTCATTCTTGGATGTCAGACAGGCTTTCACAATGTAAGAGGTGACTGTCTGGGGTGCTGGGTCCCAGGGAAGCAGCAAATGCCGAGTTTCGGGGCTAGGAGAAACCTATGCTCACACCCAGACTGGCTGCTGGCCAGCCCTGTCTCTCACCAAGTTAACGCTTCCACTGTGAGACACTGTGATATGTGTATGTCATGAGAGAAGGTGATCAATACTTGGTGCACAGTAGGTTCTCAGAGAGAGTGAGTCACTGTGGTCCTTACATAATCTGTTGTCAGTTTGAGAATGAAGAGTGAAGGGGCGGAGTTTAGCCTGTCGATCAGGTGGCAGCTTGATGACCTTATTTGGAGGCTCTAAGGAGATAAACACTTTGATTTTGTTGGGACATAGGCTCACTCCCTGGGAGAGATTGCAGCTGACAAGAAACATGGAGCGACACTAGTGTCCTGAGCTGGAGAAGCCATGTGGAGACCCCTGCCAGCGCAGGGATGCTTACAACGTCACTGGATCCACAAGACTTCCCACCCACTGGCCTGTCATCTTTATGCATTTGGCATCATTGCATGTGTTTCATGAGTCTGAAGAGGAATGTAGAGATTGTTATTGTTACCGGACATATGGGCTAATCCCGGACAATGGACTTGATCTGGACTGGGCTGGGGTATTTTCTCAATATTAGATTGCTCTTGTCTAGAAAGCTCTTTCTTATACACAGGCGAATTTGCTTCTCTAGTCAACCTGGACTGACATAGTCACCCCTTTAGAGGAAGTGGAGGGAGCAGCCAGGATGCCTCCCGCTTCCAGAAGAGCCCCCGAGGCCTCTCTCAGGTACCTTTGACCTGCAGCAGCATCAGCTTCTTGTAGGGTACTGCACTGTTGTTGGAGTTCTGCTCCGTCAGGTTGACGCTCCGCAGGCTGACGTTGCTGAAGTTTTCTTTACTGGCCAAACCCGCCAGGGTAACTTCGGAGAAGTTGGAGTTGGAGGACACTGGCAGGGGAACAAGGGGACACAGCGCGGGGAGAAATGAGGTGAAATGACTGGCAACCATCGCAGTCTTTTTCTCACTTAACTTTCACCCTGTGTAGGGAGACAGGCAAACTTCAGTTTGACCCACACTTCAGGTCAGAGGTGCCCATGCAGAGAGACAAGAATGGAGTGTTTTTATCAATCAGTTTCTTAAAAGACACTGAAGTGCTAAACTCAGGGGTTGCAATTCCCCCAGAAAGCTGCTGTAGCTCTTATGAACAGCTTTTATATGAAGGAAAACTGCTGGATGTCTTACTATGTCATAGGAGACAGCAGTCATGTTATACAGCGGGTGGGGAACATCCAGGGGTATAAAGCCCTGTGAAATCAACAATATCAGCCATCTGATTCACCAAAGCGGGGTGTTTTCAGCCATCTCACTATGGGTTAACTAAAAGTTTGAGCAGTGAGGCCCAAGAACGATGCTATCAACAGTCAAATGGTATCCCTCTGCAGAAACAAGGTTCTCTCCCATGTGAGCGTGACAAAGGGTGGCTGATTTCCTGTCTTTCCTGGAGGCAAAGAGACCTCTTGAGCTCCCTGGTTTTCAGACCCCCGTGTCATAACAAGATGCTTGCTTCTCAGTACACAGGCATTCAAGGATCACAAATCAGCACCCGGTTATCACCTTGTGGCAGTCACCTAACCTGGTGTCAATTTGAGGATTCAGAGTGTAGGGGTGGAGTCTAGCCTGTCCATCTGGAGGTAGCCAATGAAACCTCTGTGTGGGCATGGCCCTCAACTGAGAATTCTGGGAAATGTGGTACTTCCTTCTTGGAGACAAGAGACACTATCTCTCTGCTAATTCCCTGGGAGACCTTGCAGCTGACAAGACACATGTCAGCGTGCTGATAGACCCTGAGGCCTGGAAACTGGAGGAGCCACGGGGAGACCCTTGCCAGTGCTGAAAGATGCTTCTACCACCACTGGATACCTAAGACTCTGTGTCCGCTGGCCTGTGATTGTTCTGATCTCATTGCACGTGCTTCCTAAGTCTGAAGACACGGATTAGTATCAGACATATGGGCTAATGTCAGACTTAAGACCTTGAACTGGATCGGGCTGGGATGTTTTCTCAATGTTCAATTGTTCTTATATATAAGTCTCTTTCTTATATACATATGAGTGTTTATGAACTTGTTTCTCTAGGCTACCCAGTCTAACACACATCCCAAATGAGGGATGGAGCCAAAGCAGGTCATTTTGGTGCTAATAAATCTTTACTTTTCCAACATATGTGTGGTGTGTGTGTGTGTGTGTGTGTTTGTTTCAGAAAATGACTTCCCTGGGATTAGGTGGCCACAACAAAGAAAGCGGACTCTCTTTGACAAGTGATACAGCAGAAGCCATTTCCAGACAGACTTCCCTGGAGGACAGAGTGTGAGCCAGCCACTTCCCCTCTGCACTCCATGTCTAAGAAAAGCCAAAGGACTAGGCAGATGTGGGAGTATTATTGTTGTGAGGTGCCATCAAACTGCGTTTCCTTCATGGGAGGTGAGAATTCTACCTAAGATATATCTCTGGAGTACCGTCGGAAGATACAACCAAAGTCCTACAGCTGGCAATGTCTGTACGGCAACACAGCAAGCGTATTGCTGGTCTTACCTCTGTCAAGAAAGCTGCTGTTTCGAAGGGCCAAGGGGAGGAGACAAGCCAGTCAGGGGGCAGTGTAGCAATGACGAAACATACACCTTTCCTCTGGTTCTTAAATGCTTCTCTCCTGCACTATCATGATCCGAATTCTACCTAACAAAGTCTAGCTAGAGCAGAGGATGTACACTGGTACAGATAGGAACGGGAAACCTGGGGAATCCAGGACGGATGATCCCTTCAGAAGCAGTGGTGAGACTGGGACAGTGGAGGGAAGGTGAGGTAGAAAGAGGGTACTGATTATAAGGTTCTAACTATAATCTCTTCTCTGGGGAGGGGGTGGACAACAGAAAAGTGGGTGAAGGGAGAATCAGACAGTGAGCGATATGACGAAATAATAATAATTTATCCATTATCAAGGGTTCATGAGGGAGGGTGGGGCAGGGAGGGAGGGGAAATGATGAGCTGAGACCCAGGGCTCAAGCAGACAGTAAATGTTTGGAGAATGATGATGGCAACAAGTGTACAAGTGTGCTTGACACAATGAATGGATGGATGGGGATAAGAGTTATACGAGCCCCCAATAAAATGATTTTAAAAAAGAAGAAGAAAGCAAGCAAGCTGCTGTTTCAAGAGCCTGGCATCCCCGGACGCCTGGGGAGGGGGCAGCCGGGCTGCACAGCCTGAAGCAAGGGGAGCATGCCCAGCGGGCCCCTTTTGCACCCAGCCTGCAGCTCCTGGTCCAGGGGCAGGGTGGCAGTGGTGGCAGTACTCACTCTTCTCCACTTTCATCCGCTTTGACTCCATGAAGGCCACGTTTAGCCTCTGCTCCGTGTATTCCTGAAGGAGGTCTTCCCGGGCAGCCAGCATTTTCAGGGGGTTTTTGGAAGCCTGCACGCGGCGCTTGGGCCTGACCGCACGCTTGTGCTCGGCCACAGAGGAGGTCAACCTAGGGGTGAATCAGAGCTGCGGTCCAGTCCGTGGAGGCCACCTGCCTGGGTGACCACAGAGCCTCGGGGACAGAGCTTCTGGGACCCGGGGGTGATACCTGCTTCCAGTTCCAGTTCCTGATTTCTTTTACATCCCTCCCCCTCACCCCCCAAAACTGGGCACTCCCTCAATACAGAGTCAGACAACCTCAGAACTGAGAGGAAGCCCACGTAGACTCAGATCCCAGCCACTGGGAGACCCCACCCCCTCACCCCGTGCCCTCGGGCTCGGCCTTGGGGGTGTCTGGGACTTCACTAGCAGCCCCGGCCACTGGGCAGTTCTTGCCCTGCAGAGGGAGAGGGCATCATCTCCCCACCCCATCCACGCGGCAGGGGGTTCTCTTTCTCCGCTGGGGTATTCTAGACACGGTGTCTGCTGCACCTGTCACCAACCAGTCCTTCTAGGATTGATCGACAGTTCTTGCTGCTCAATTTTCTTTTCCCTTCTCACTCAATGCACTGCCATCGAATCCATTCCAAAGCACAGCAAGCCTAGGGGGCAGGCAGAACTGCCCCTGTGGGTTTCCCAGACTGTCACTCTGGAGGGGAGGAGGCAGCCTCATCTTTCTCCCCCAGAGCAGCTGGCGGTTTACAACCACTCACCTTGCCGCTTGCAGCCCAACACAGACCTTACAATGCCTAGACCTTTTTGTAGGCGAGGGCTTGTCAGCTCCCTTGCCACGCCTCCGTAACGTGCCTACTCTCATCCTATTCCTGACACTCATAAAATAAGCGTTCTGTAATATGTACTGAAATAGAATAACACCACAAAACCAACGCTGGCCACTACAGACCTACTCACTCACAGCACTCCTGGGGACAGAAAACCAGACAAGGGAGGAGAGCAGACCCATTCACATGTCCTCCCATCAGCCTCCTGCCACTACTCCAAATGTCCAGAAGTATCATGATTGTGCCACATGGAAAACTCTCTCTCTCTCTCTCTCTCTCTCTCTCTCTCTCACACACACACACACACACACGACTTCCAAAAGTTCATGGAAAAATAAAAACAGATCACAGAATTTTCCCAAACTTGTTGAAGCTTACTCCTATGTATGTTTCAAGCACACACATCTATGCATGAAGGGCACTTCAAAAACTGGTGGGAAAATTCTACAAAATTTTTGAAGCCACCCATGTCTATACACACTTGGGAGTGTCTGTGTGTGCCTTACTGTCACTTTTACTCATTACCATCAAGTCAATTCTGACCGGCAGCAACCTCATAGGACAGGGTAGACTTGCCCCTTGAGTTTCTGAGATTCTAACTCTTTATGGGAATAGAAAGATTTGTGTTTCTCCTGAGGAGAGGCTGGTGGTATGGAATTGTACACCTCATGTTTAGCAGTCAAGCACATAATTACATAATTATTCCACCAAGGCTGTTTAAACACACACACACACATACACACACACATACATGTCTATATCTCAAAGTATATATGAATAAGAGGTCTTTAAAAAATTCATGATAAATGCAATGAAAACATAATGGATTTCCCCACAAGACTTCTGGTTCCCTCATAAATATAAGCATGCAATTTAAGCAATAGCATTTGGGTGGGGAGATTGAGAAATGATGAAATATCCACTTACATAAAATATGATCTTCAAGTGAGAAAGAGTAATACTTTTTTTGAGATAGGAAATTGACACATGCAAATTAAAATATTATATATGTACATCAGGACCCACTCCAGGTAAATGTGTGAGGCATAAACATCATGTGAATGCAGGCTTTGGAAGGTGACTGCCACTCTGCTCCTTGTATTAGAGACAGCAAGCCATTGGGGCCCCCGTGTCATCTTTTTTGACTTCCCAGCATACACTGCCCTGCTTCTGCTAGTGCATCTTGGTTTTCCTTTTGGGGGACCGACTTACTTCATTCTCACCTTTCAGCCTAGCTCTGGGGGGCGAGGGGTGTGTGTGTGTGTGTGTGTGTGTGTGTGTGTGTGTGTGTGGTGGGCAGCAGAGAGACACAGATCTGGCCAAGCAACGTCTTCCACCACCTTGACCACAAAGGCTGGTTTAAGGAAGGAAGCAGGGCTCACGTTGGAGCTGGGAAAATTATTTCTGACACTTGCGCTGGAATGACTGGGGAAGAGGGACTGCTGTGGAGGGTGGTAGGGATGTAACCGATGAACTTGGACCTTTGTGGAACCAGCTTCTGCCACGGGGAACTTTCCAGGGAGGCAGACGGCACTTTGGTGAGCTCTGGAGTCTGGGGCACTAACACCTGCCTGTGCTTTGCCGTGAGGGAGCCTACATGATCCCTCCACATCACCGTCTTGCTTAAGCCACCGCCCCGGGCTTCTTTGGGACCGTGGCAGTTGAAGGGCTCCACACTTCATCATGCTCTCAGGATGGTCTGCATGTTCCCGTGTGCAGGGAGACCCTCGGGCATTGCTGCACAAGCCCTCAGGCCCACCAATTTCATAAATGACTCTACAGGGAGCAGCGTGCTTTGCTGACCCTCAACAATGGTGTCCTGTTCATGGAAGCCCACAGGATCTCAAGGGTTCGCCATGCCAAGCGAAAGGCGGGCCTAGAATTTTCTCTTAAACTATCCTCTTAAAAACGTGAGACCATTCAAAATCTGCTAAACAAAACAGAGCAACTAACAGTCCAGTCACAGTCCTGATGGGACAGGACAGGCGTGTGTATCACAGAGCAGCTGTGACAAGCCATCTTGCCTGGAAGTGCCCTGGTGGGGATGCTATGTCTAGCCCACCACTGTGGTGGCCGCAGAAGAGAAACCTGTGTGTGTGTGTGGGGGGGGGGAAATCAGAGGGTGTAGCGAGGGGACCGGGGGAGACAGTCGTGACTCACTTGGGCGCGTCAGGATCGAAAATGACATCGAAGTCTTCCTCTAGCTCCACGGGGCTCCTGGGGGCAGCGGAATCCACGCTGCGGTAGAAGCTGGCGAAGGTCTCGTCGTCGTCCGGCTTCATGACCTCCTTCACGGATTTGCCAGTGACAGTGAGGACGGTCTCTTGCATCCCGCCAACTACAGCAAACAAACGACACATGACGTGCATGACGCCCGTGGGAGCCACCCCCCACCTCCACCCCTCCTCCTAGGTTCCAAGAGCGGGGGGAAACAGGTTCGTGACACACAGGGTGTCTAGATGCCTCCCCGGCATGTGACTTCTCACGTGAGGACTTCCCAGCTGAACAGGCTTCCACACGGCAAAATGGCAGGAGGGAGGGAAGCTTAGTAAGCCTGCGTTCCTGAATGTGTCCTTCTTCTGACAGGAGGTCCGAGAGCCTGAGCCTCATGGGAGACCACAGGTTAGCAAGCTATGTTTCTGGGAATGGCCCATGATCTACAGTGTGAGCTTTCAGGGGCTGCTGCTGCGACGATTCAGCTCTGCGGGTGGGCAAGAGTCACTATTGCCAATATGTGGGTGCGCCTGTGGGCCAGGAAAACTTTATTTATCAGAACAAGTGTCGAGCCCGAGTGGACAGGCTTTAGATCAGCGTGTCTGTGTGTGTGTGTTGATATAATACACTCTCAGTGATGTGCATTCGTCACCTGCAGTTCACTTACCCGATGGCATGCTCATACTTCGACTTTCAAGTGTCTGTATTTATTTTCAACTGTCTAAGGATCTCTGTTCGCTGTAGGGGCGTCCCCTCCCAGTATTTAACCTGTCTTAAGAACCTGGCATTTCTACTAGGAGCTAAGGTGCTTTGCTGTGATGCTACAGAGCGGGCTGCTTTTCGTATGGTGACTTTTTAATTGCAACACTTCGCTCACTCCCCCACAGCACAGGGGAGAAGCACTCCTGTGAGTTTTCACAGGAGCAGAAAGCTCTGCCTCTGTCCAGACGTGTGTATGGCTGATGGTTTCCAACGGCTGACTTTTTGGTCAGCAGCCTAACTCACAGCCACGACGCCCTGATTTCACTGCCGGGATTTTCTTATAGACACACTTTGTGATGATAAGCAATACTACCCTCTGTTTCCCCTTCCTTCTCTCTTCTTTCAACCTTACAAAAATCTGATACAAATCATTTAGAATCCCTCGGCCCAAAGCTAGGCTGATGTTGTTGCAGGTGTAGAATGATCAGCCTTCAAGGTTAAAATCAAAGGTATTGGCGTGCACTTCTGAGTGTAGGACCATATGCCTGGGGCGGGGAGTCAGGGACGGCGTGCGATTGGAGGGTCTCCAATGGAGGACATCCAGCATGCCCGGGCTTCATGAGCCAATCGGATGTGATCAAAGTCGTTTGGCTCTCCACAAGGCTAGTGCTTAGAGCAGCGGTTCTCTATCTCCCGCATGCCACGGCCCTTTCTTACAGCTCCTCCTGTGGTGGTGAACCCCCAGGCATAACATTATTTTCGTTGCTACTTCATCACTGTCATTTTGCTACTGTTGTGAATCTGACGACCCCTGTGAGTCGTTCAACCCAAAGGGGTTGCGTCCCACAGGTTGAGAACCACTGGCTCAGAGACGATGTGGCCCCGTGGCATTACGGGAGCAAGATGAGCCTTGGGTGAGGGAGGAAAGGCAGCCAATATTGGATGCAGAGTCAGTTGGAGCGCAGGCATTTCCTGGCTATCTCCAGGAGGCTACTGCTGAAGATGCACACCAGTGTGCTGGATGCCCAGACAGGCAAGGGTCTCTCCGGACACCTGCAAGTACCTTTGTTGTTCAGTCTCCGGAGGAAGGTTTCCAGCCTGTCCAGCTTCAGGTCAGACTCCAGCTGCATGTCTGGTCTGGCTTCGATATCTGAGCAAGGGTAAACCACAGTGAAAGATGGCCAGGGAGCACGCTTCAGACCACAAGGCCGCGGACATACACCTAGGGGGCCAGAGGACGCACCTTCCAGGGGCTTGGACACCGGGGTGGTGCTCTTGGCTTTATTGCAAACAGGTGAAGCAACTGGAGTTATGGCGGAAGGAGAGGCCAAACCTGCAGGGCAAACAGGAGTGCGTGAGTGGGTCAGTCCCATTTCTGGAAATTCTCAGAATTCTCTAGAATTCACACACATTCTCTCTCTCTCTCTCTTTCTCTCTGTCCCCCCTTTGGGAGGGGCCACAAGTATGTCAGAAACATACAGTGGCTTTGACAGAACCATGTCGGGCTGTTAACTTCAAGGTCAGCACTTCAAAACCACCAGCCACTCCGCAGGAGAAAAGAATTTCTACTCCTGTATCAATTTATTGTCTCTTAAACCCACAGGGGCAGTTCTACCCTATCCTGTAAGTCACTCTGAGGTGGTCTGAGCTCGATGGCAGTGAGTCAGCTGTCTGTTCATCTGTCTGTCTGTAAGGACCAGAGAAGTGTACAAAAAAGCCATACAGATAACCCAAAGGGAAACCCGGGGGAACCCATTTGGACCTGTGGCGCCCCTAAATGTGGCGGCATGGAACTGCACTTTCAGGGTTTCCAATGGCTGCTTTTTCCGAAGGAGGGTCTTTGGGCCTTTCTTCTGTGAGGCTTCTGGTCAAACCCTCCACCTTAGGGTTAGTGTCCCCCACGGTTATGGTCATGTGGATTCTGACTCATAGCAGCCCTATAGGACAGGATAGAACTGCTCTGGTGGGTCCCCAGAACTGTTGACTCTTTTTGGGACCTGCAAGCCTCATGTTTCTCTCCAAGAAGTGGCCAATGGTTTCAAACTGCTGACCTGGTGGCTAGCAGCCCAATGAACAATCCGCTATGCCACCAGGACTCAAGGCCATCACGTCGATTCAGACTGGCAGAGATCCTATAGGGCAGTGTAGACCCGCCTTCTTGGTTCCCCCAAACTGTAACTGTCATGGGAGGAGACAGCATTGCTTGCTCCAGAGGTGCAGCTGGTGGCTTTGAACTGGGAATCTAGTGGTCAGTAGCCTGATGTGTAACCACTAAGCCATGAGTGATCCTCACAGCAACTCTGGGACACCGCCCCCCCCAATTTTTAACCACTTCCTATAAGGTAGAAAACAAAGTGTCATATACCCTTCTCCCCCCAGGAGCCAGAAAGCTCCCCACGGACCCTGTAAATGCCCATCTTTAAAGTGCTGGGACATGTGTTTTACACCAGCCCCAAGAGCTTTAGTGGGGGAAGTAACTTTCTGCAAAGCAACTCCTTTTTCGCAGAACTGGGCCCACCTCTTAGACATCTACTTAAAGAGAATCTGCAAACCAGCCTTGGGAGCCACGAGTTCTGACGAGAGGCACAGGGATCTAGGCATTCACCCAAAGGGGAGAGGACATGACATGCTTCTTGATGGAGAGAGGCTTTCTAGCTCCTAGGTGGTGAGAACCGGGCATGATTTTATAGTCCTTCTGGGAAAGGACAAAGATCAGTTAGCATGAAAATGGATTTGGAAACTGATGGCAATTTCTGAATAGGTCCATGTTGAAAACACTGATGGACTGCATTAGGGTTCACACCGAAAGCAGCAGTTTATAAAGAGTAGGGCCAGCCCATAAAGTTCTGGCGGAATTCAACATTAACGAGAGGTCATCAAGGGTTTATCAGGAAAGGGGGGGGGGCTGGGAATGCGGATGAGGAGCCGAGACCAAGAGCTCAGGTAGAAAGAAAATATTTGGAAAATGATGATGGCAACACGTTACAAAAACACTTGACACGACGGATGGGTGTATTTGAAGAACAAAACAAAAGAAAAAATCCACGAGGTCATGGCTTGATTTTTTTTTTAAATGGAGCTTATTCTACCTTGCCCAAACCCCATGGGTAGTCACCCCCACCCACCCACACACACCACTCAAATACACAAACTCCCAATTTCTCACAACCACACACAAGCACGCGTGCACAACACACACACAAGGTGGTGGGGGTGGTGTTCAAGTGGCTTGTGGGAAGAGCGAAATGGGCAGATGATGGAATTTTCCCAGCCATGTTTGACACCTCCTGTCCACCCCCGGCACGCATGCACGGATGCCCGCCTCCAAGCGCGGGCATGCACGCGCGCGCACACGCACTGACCTTTCTTCACCATCCTCCCGGCCACGGTGAACTGCGTGGAGTCGTTGGCAGCGCCTCTGCCTTTCGTCTTCCAGGCCTCCTCCCTCACCGTGATGAGCTGCTTCCGCTCCTCGATGCTCATCTGGCCCTCGCGGCTGTCAGTGACCCGCTGCTCGCACAGCGCACCCAGGGGTGGGGGGTGGGGGTTAGGGGTGGGGGGAAGCAGGGGGAGAAACGACAGGGACGTGAGTTTTAAGCCTGTGGCGTTGCATGGGCTAAAGAAAGCAGCACACAGGGAGGAGTCATGAGCTTCCCCCCAAATGTCCCACAGGGTTCTCTCTCTGAGGCGGTCTCTGAGATGGGGGTGTCCAACCTGGGGTAGGGAACACCCCCAAAAGCACTGAATTCAGAGGCTAAACGCTGGTCGGTGGAGGACCAGAATGCTACCAGAGCCCATGTGGAAAGCTGGAAGGCTACAGGACAGGGCTGTCAGGGCTCCGTGCCACTTGTCTACTGAACGTGCTCCATGGGCAGATCACAAGTCATATGGTCAATGGAGGAGAATCCCCCCAGTGAGTTCAAAGGGCGTGTGGTTCATTATTCATAGGGAAAGCCTCTGGAGAGGCAGGTGAGCTACTGGAAGGTACTAGACATGGGCAGGCTTGATCCCGGAGCAGCAGTGAGACCCCTGGTTGAGCCTGGGGAAGTACATGGAAGCTAGAATACAGCTGATGCTGTTGACATAAAAAACAACAACTAAAAGCCCATATGCATGGGGAGGCTTCAAAATTTGGGGAAGAAATAGAATGAAGAGAGAGTGGTTCTCCCCCCCGCCCCCCAAAATTTCAAAGTCCCCATCTCTCTGTGTGTATGTTTTATATATGCACATACATTACATATATGCATTTGAGGGGCCTTCAGAAGGTGGGAGGAAAATTTCATTATCTTTCAATTCCATTTTTCCACAAACGTTTTGAAGTCTCTCCTATGCTACACACACATATGTATACACATTTGATTGTGTGTGTGTGTGTGTATATATATATATATATATATATATATATATATATATATAAAATGCTGTCATGGGTGTACTTCACAAAAAACAAAAACAAACACGGAAAGACACTGTGAATCCGTCCATTCCGACTTCCAGCACCCTCTCTAGAGGTTCCCGGGGCCGCAATGCTCTCCAAGAGCGGAGCGCCTCGTCCTTCTTCTCTGAAACAGCCGGTCGGTTGAGGTAGGGCTTTTGCAGTTCGGAATCTATTGCTTAGCTGACAGTACCGCCAGTGCTCTCTCGATGATAAGTATGGCTACGTGTGTGTATGTTGCCTGTTGTCATTAGCATATCACTGGGTTCTGGCAGCCGCCACCTCTGCAAGCTCTCAGGCCCTGGTGGTGCTCCCCCAGCCTTTGGTGGGGTGTTGCTGAGTGAGGGGCCACGAATGGAGGAGGGGATCAGGTGAGGCTGGGGTGAGGGGAAGGGAAGCAGGAAGGAGGGCAGAGGAAGGGGCTCACGCCCGGGGGTTGGAGGGTTAGATGGCTCTTAAGGAAAGAGAGGGGCAGATGAGGTGTATGGGGTGCTGTCGGTACCCACTAAACACATGACCTTTGAGCCAATACTGACTCCCAGGGTCTCTGTCACACTGGGACTGGGTAGGACTGCCCCTGTGTGTTTCTCTGAGAGCCGCTGGTGGGTTCCAACAGCTGACCTTGGGGTTAGCAGCCCTGTGTATAAGCACTACCCCACCAGGGCCGCAGGTTCAGAAGTGCTGGCCGGAGACAGCTGTCCCTCCTCCTGTGGCAGAGAGCGGGTGGGCAGAGTAAAGGGAAGGGGCCACACTTTGTCCCCAGCAGAGAGGTGGAGGCTGTGGGAAGAACAGAGAGAAGGAGGGGAGGCTCCTCCAAGAGCTGCTCCCCCCTCCCCTGGCTGTATTTCTCTCTCTCTCTCTCTCTCTCTCACACACACACACACACACACACACCAGGGATTCAGAGAGTTTGTAGAAAAATTCTATCAACTTTTAATTCATGGTCCCATGAACTTTTGATTATGTGTGTATAAATGTATACATGTATATACTATATATATCATAGAATGAGGGATCTGGCATGAGAAAGGGAGAGGAAGAAGACATAAATGAGAGAGGAAGCGGGAAAGGAGGAGAGAAGAAGACAAGGCAAGAGAGGAGGGGGAGAGGGTGACAAGAGGCTGGCTGGAGGGTGAGGGACTGTTCACAGGGCCTCCTGAGCACCCGCCCTTATTAGACCACAAGCCTGACTGCCAGGCCGACCCCATGAGCATTTGAGAGAATGTGATCTCCTGAAAAGACGGGCTCACAAGAGGATTTTAATCATACCAATATGGCACACAGCTTAAACTATTTCCAGAAACACACAACGTGCCAAGAACACTGGCTCTCCCAAGGTCCGCAGAGCAGCAGGCCTCCGGCTGAACTCAGTCTCATCCTCAGTGGCCGGGGCAGGGCCCTGGGTGGGGTGTGCTAAGGCTCAGAAGAAGGAGGCCCCAGACAAGAAACTTCCTTCCTGAGTGCCCTGGGGGCTCTGTCTGTGGGCATGGGGTCACTCTGAAGCTTGGGAAGACCCCTCAGATCTCAGGATGCCAAGTTGTCCTCAGTTTTCCAGGTCTGTGTCAGGAAGGAATATTTTTCCCTGTAAGAGACACAGTTGAACCCAAGCGAGGGAATATGCTTTTAGGGTTTGTTTGGGTTTGGGTTTTTTTGTTTTTTTTTTGCTCTGGAAAGGAAATGTTAAACAAACATGATGGCTTCTCTAGAAGTTTCGTCTTCATTTTGTGGGTGGGTGGGGTTGGATTAAGACCCATAAAATCAAACCTGTTGCTGTGGCCTGGGTTGGGACTCAAGGACAGAGCGGAGTTCGCCCACAGGGTGTCCAAGCCTGTCCATCTCTATGGAGGCCGTCTCCCTGGGGAGCAGCCATGGGCTGTAACTAGTGACCCATGCTTAGCAGCCAAATGACCAACACACAGCACCACCACGTCCCCTTGGGGATGGAATGTCAAAAACCAAACCTCCTGCTGTCTAATGTATTCCCAGTCACAGTGGCCCTAGGAGACAGGGTAAAACCATTCCAAAGTGTTTTATGGACTCCTGAGGGGAGTTTTATGGATTCTTGAGGGGAGCAGCCTGCCTGATCATTCTCCTGAGGAGTGGCTGGTGTGTTTGAACCACGGACCTTGCATTAAGCAGCCATACCCTTAGCCTACTGCATCACCAAGACTCCCTGGGTTTCACAAAACCAAATTCACTCCCATGAGGTCCACTCTAATGTATAGCAACCCCTATACATCTTTGAGACTGGAAAAATCTCCATGGGAGCAGAAAGCCTCACTTTCTCCTACGGTGCAGCTCGTGGGTTTGAACTGCTAACCTGACAGATAACAGTCCCACGTGCTACCTAGGCTCTTTGAGTCCCCAAATGCCACTATGTGACTGTGCTGGCTCTCTAATTGGGTAAGGAATATGCAGAGTTCACTCTGGGAAGAATCTAATGATTTTTCACAGTTGCCATTGGACTTCAGGATACAAAACACAAAAACCCATAAGACAGGCATCATTTTCCACTTGATTTTCCCCCCTTCCATGTTTTCCTTTCCTCCTAAGGCGGCCTAGTGGCTCAGGGACTGCACGTTGGGCTGCGTTCTGCAAGGGCAGCAGTTTGAAACCACCATCTGCTCCTGGGGAGAGAGATGGGCCTTTCTACTCCCGAAAGAGTTACCATCTCAGAAACGCCCAGGGGCGGTTGGTCCTGGACCCTGTCCTGTAGGGCCGCTACCAATCAGCCTTGACTCAACGGCAGTGAGTTTTAGAAAGATTTTTGTTGTGGAAACTATTGTGTCACTGGCCAGGTTTAGCAGATGCTGCTTGTGCCGGGTGGACGGAACCAGTCTGGGGAGAAGATGAACACCAGCCCTGTCCCCTCGCCTTTGATCCTTTGATGCCTAGATCTCGTGAATGTGGTAGGGAGAGAGAGAATGTGTGTGTGTGTCTACATGTGTGACTATGTGTGTAAGAGGGACAGTGTGAGGGTGTGTAAGCAATATGTATGAGTGTGACAGTGTGTGCCTATGCATATGGTAGTGTGTGTTTGTGTGTGTGAGACTATATGGCACTGTGTGTGTGCCTGTGAGAGACAGTGCATGTGTGTGCAGGACAGTGTGTGTGTGTGTGTGTCTCCTACCTGTCTCTCCCTGAGTTTCCTGGGTCGTCATAGCACCTGTTGCCACTTCCTGGGACCTCACGTGCATCTATCTACCTACACTAACTTCCAGGCAGGCACTCTGGCACTGCGCCCCCTCCAGGGGCCGAAGGACACATTAGAACTTGTCAGTGTCCTTTTGCGAGCCCTCCCAACCCCACCCCCTTTGGAACTCTGTGCTCGCTCAGTGGTAGGGCGTTCTTTCTCCCCACTCCATTGTAAGCAGCACGAGGCGGCTGGCCTGAGAAATGCCGAGAAGACCACACTGTTGGGTGCCCCACCCTTGACCTGGGTCTGCCCGCCCATCACGCTTGCTCCTAACTGAACCAAGGGAAGCCTCTTTCTGGTACAAAGCATAGGGGAAGAAGATGCCTGCGGGAGCCTCAGAGACAGAGCTTGTGTCTGTAGAAGGAGCTTGCTGGCTGGTTAAGGGCAAAGTACTGGAGGGAAGGAAGGCTCTTTCTGGACCTCCCGGAACATGGATGAGTGACTGCTGTGTATATCACTGGCATGGAGGAAATTTATATGTGCAAACAGCCAGGAAGCAAAATATAAAGTTGTGGTTTTTTTTTTAAATGAAGGCAAAAATGCTGACAATTTAAAGTGATAAAACACAGGTGGCAGACGGCAAGTAGCCTTTTCTGCAATAGTGAAAAGTCTCACCAGTAATAAATATTTTTCTTTAAGGTTTAAAGTATTGATTGGCTTAACGACAACAACAACTGACACGGTTCCTCCATTAGTCATGGAGAAGCAAGTGTGCCCATGATCCATGACCCTCCTTTTAGGGACTGTTTGGGTGTGTGCAAAGTGTTTAGTGCATCCCACTGCACGGGAGAGACACCAGGAGATGGAGGGGGGTGGCAGTCATGTAATCTTGTGTCAATTTCAGGACTGGGAATGGAGGGGTGGAGTCCAGCCTGTCCATCTGGAGATTGCCAGTGAGACCTCTATATAGGCATGACTTTCTCTTCAGAATCCTGGAACATCTGGCTGTATTTCCCCCTTGGAGGTGAGAAACTTATGGCTCAGTCCCTTGGAGGCGCTCTACTGACAAGGCACAAGGTGAACTCTCTGTGAGACATTCCAGAGGAGAAGCCACATGGGCTTACCCAAACCTTTGAAGCAGAAAAAGTCACAAAGAGACTCCTACCAGAACTGTGAAGCTTGAGAAGTCACAGAGAGGTCCCTGCCAGTGCCGAGATGTTTCTACCACTACTGGATACACACGACTCTGCACCCACTGGCCTGTGAATGATCTGGTGTCATTGCATATGCTTTGTGAGTCTGAAGAAGAGGACTTTATAGATTGGTATTGGACATATTGGCTAATATTGGACTTATGACCACGGATGGGACTGGGTTGGGATGTTTCCTCAATGTCCAATTGCTCTTGGATATAAACCTCTTTCTTATATACACATATGTGTTTATGAATTTTTTTTTCTCTAGTCTACCTTAACTAACACAAGGGGGAAGGCCACCTCCAGGAGAAGAAGGTAGGGGGAGGAGGGGCTTCTGTTTGTGACAGAGGAGGACAAACAGCATCCACCAATACCTCTTCTGTCCGCAACCTGCTGATTTATTATGGGGAACACCAAGCCTCTCAAAGATCAGTTTTACTAACCACGGACCCTATGACAGAAGTAAAAGCACAAGATCTTTTCCCAGGGAGAGGGACTCTCACCTGTTGGCATTGAGACAACTCTGACGCACGGTGACCCCCGTGTGTCAGAGTATAATGAGGCTCCCTGGCCAATGTGGGGGACAGTTGCTCTCCAGGCCTTGCCCAAAGGCACTCTGGGGCAGACGCTGGCCTGGCAGAAGCACTGTAGAGCACTTGTTTCAGGAACATGATCAGGGCTACCAAAATGTCTGAGCTGAGGATAGGGCATGTGTACCTGACCCCAACCAGTCTCTGAAGGTCTGTTTGTGTTTCTCTCTCTCTCTCTCTCTCTCTCTCTCTCTCTCTCTCTCTCTCACACACACACACACACACACACACACACACACACACACATTCTCTTTCTCCCACACACACTCACATTCATGCCCACAGTGAGAGACAGAAAGGTTCTTTCTCAAAGGAAAGAAAAGTGCTTCCTGACAGCTAAGAAATTGCAATGAGGCTGAACACATGCAGGCTTTTCCTCACCTGATTAATAGAGACAAAAGACAGGTGTTTATGGGCAGCAGGTATAACAGGAGAATAAGTAGAAGCATAAACGGGTTCCTACAGAGCAAAGCAAGAGGATTAGAGGTGAAAAGGGGAGAGATATACCAGAGTGGGGTAGGGAGAGACAAACACAAGGCTTTTTGTTGGTTTGATTGTTTTCTAATGCAATGTTAATATCAAAATAAACAGAAAACAAGAAAACTACCCCCACTGCCCTCTGGCAATTCTGACTAATAGTGGCCCCAAGGAACAGGAGAAAGGGGCCCCAAGTGATGTACAGGGTTCTGATGATCACAAAAGCAGGTATACTACCAGGAAGTAGCTGATGGGTTCGAACTGCCAACCTTGCGGTTAGTGGGTGGGCATTTCAGGGCTCCTTAGATGTTAATGTACTCATTGCAATTTCACTTTTCTTTCGAAGAAAGCCCTTTCTCTTTGTCTACTTGATTATAAAAATCATGCTACCATCACCAACTCACACATGCACAGCAAAATACACCTGGCCACTTTGGGGCAGAATAACCAGTGGACCGCCAGATGACTACGATTGATATAACCTATTCCACTGCTCGGTGGGAGGTCCTGGCTTTCCTGGGCAATGTCAACATTATAAAGAACAAAACAAAGTCAAGGTGACCAGATCAATCTTCCGGAAAGCCAGCCAACCAAGGAGCCACGGAAGATGGAACGGAAGGGGGCGAGGCATGAGCTCCAGCCTTACAGTGGACCACACCTCGGGTAGAGTCAGGCTTACCCAAAGCAGACTAGAAACGGAATTATCATCTGCATATCCTCCTTCTTCCTACAGGTTAAAACAAACAGGACACATTGCAGGGGGTGAAGGGCAGGCTTCTAGCAGGGGTGTCCATTACTCTGTGCCTGGCTGTCAACTAGAAAGAAGCGTGCACATGCTCACATGGGCAGGCAAGCAGGCAGGCAGCAGGTACGGCAGTCTACTTAATCCATTGCCTGCAAGCATGAGGTACTTTCCAATGCTCCGGTACCATCGGCCAACCTTTCCTTGCCTACCCCTCCCTTCCCCCCCCCCCCCCCCCCCCCCCCCCCCCCCCCCCCCCCCCCCCCCCCGGACTAGATCCACTTGGAATTGTGATTTGGGAATTCCAAGGAGAAGAGAACAGGCAATTAGATCGTGGGTATGGCAGACAGCTTTGGGAATTTTCAGGCCCCGGTTTGGGAGATACGAGTTACTTTTTACAGGCTGGCCTGGCACATGGAAGCACCTCAGGCTCTCAGCTATGACGCTGGCCTGAGACACGGTGGCAGGGTTTTAAGCACATTTTTAAAATGTGCTTCTTTGGAAAAAGACAGTTTCTTTGTTTCTTTTCTCCTTTTTTCTTTGGGTGGGGGGGCAGGGTGAGTTACCCAGGAGGAAAGCATGTAGCAGCCTGGCTCACATGGACCCCGTCCTGCGTGACAGCTGCAGCAAATGGTGTCACCACCCTAAAACCGACCATGCACCACTGGAAGCTGAAACATTTATATGGGGCGGCTGGTGCTGGCCTAAAACTAAAACAAGGACCAAGGATGGGGGACTCAGGATTCGGACAACAGGGCGGGTGAGAGAGAGAGGAGTGAAGACAAAGCCCAAGCTCTTCTCCCTGCAATGGCAGAGCCTGTTGGGTAAGGAGGGCTAGTGCTCCCAGCTCCAAGTCGCCAACCCTGGTTTTCGGGTTTTTGATTAGGCTCGGGGCAGGGAGAAGAAGGGGTTCTATTGGACAGCCAACCTCTTGTTGTCACGTTATATGGTCTCTGAGACAGATCTCGAATGCAGAACTTTCAACGCGCTTCCCTAAAGGTCAGACGAATAGGTATGCTTTTCTTCTTCAAATCATATTTTTGAAAACACCCAACTCAATGCCTTTGAGTCAATTTGGACTCCTGGCGACATGATAGGACAGGGCAGAGTCGCCTCTGTGGGCTTCCGAGACTGTAGCTCTTTAAATGGCAGCAGAAAACCTCGGTTTTGTCCCATGGAGCTGAAGGCGGATTCAAACTGCCAACTTTGTGGTTGGCACAAAAGCCAGGTTCCCCAGAGGACCCAAAATGCGATGCTGGAGAGGACAGTCGACAATGCTTTTGTTTGAGGACAACACTCTGACAGAAACTTGCCGGTTCTGTTATCTTTCTTCAAGGCTTTGCTTTTTAAATGGGCTTCGCGTATCAAGACTGTACACCGGCGGCAGACTGTCTTCAGGCAGACTGTCTTTTTGTGAGTGGAACAAAATCGCAATAGACTTTCTATACTGCTTCTCAAATTAAAAAAGGAAAATTAATCCACACCCTATACTTAAGGTGCTACTGCTTACACAGTCGCTAACCACATTGAGTGGGGCTCCCCCTGAGGTCATTTCACCCCCCGTCTTGAAGACCGGATTATGGCGTGGACGGAGACCCACTAGGTCACTGGCTCTGCCCACACTCAGTGCATCCACAGTGCCTGGGGACACAGTGGGGTCAGTGGCCAGGACAAATTTTTTCTAGGCCGTCCATGTCAGAAGAAGCTGTCTTGAAAGGTCCTGAGTCCCTGCTGGGATTGGTACCGAGTGAGTGAGCCTCCTGCTGATCCCAACATTTGGGATCTGGAGCTCAACTTATTTTCTCCTGTCCTACTGTGAGGACTGGACTTCCCGGGGAGTATTTTCCCTGGAAACAATGAAGTCTACCATTTAGGAATATGTTGGCTAGCAGTTATTCCTCTCTGTGACTTCCACACAGCAGCCTATCCAGTGTGGCAGCCTCCCACCACATGTGGCTCCTGGGATCCGCTCAACACACAATCTGTAGGGGCTTTAAAAAGAAACTGCTATGGAATAGAGTGGGGCCCAACACACATCCTTGTAGACTGGAGATAGAGCAAGACTCGTGGAAGCCCGAACCTGCCTCTCAGAAGGAAACCTGCCGAAGCAGGAAAACACACATCTTTCCCACCGGATACAAAGTACCAGGAAAGGAATGAGTCCATTCTACCAAGGGATGTTAAACATGGGAGATCAGGGACAACGAGGCAGGCCGGGCAAATTCCAGCCTCCACAGGTTCTGCTGAATGTAAAAAGATGATGATACCCAATGTTATGGACATCAATTTCACTCGTGTGGTTTTCTCAGTTTTTTTTTTAAGAATAAGGCTACGAGCCGATGTCAGGTTATCTACTTGTGCGGCAAGTCTAGACCCAGTCCAAGAAGCATGGTCCCTCAACCCCCACAACATCCTGCGCGTACCTCCTCCTCAAGGGCTGGAGGTCTCTGGTGGTGGCCAGACCTGCCAGTAAGTACCGCTGTTTCTTAAGGAGTCCTCAGCTGTTTAGAGATCACTTTAACACCCAGACCACAAACTAAGTCATCGAGACCCTCCGGGGCCGAGCAGAACTACGTCTTACATCTTCAGCGGCTGTCAATCTTGAGGGGAGCGGGTAGCTTATCTTTCTCCTAAGAAGCAGCTGGTGGATTTGAACTGTCAACCTTGTGGTTAGCAGCCGAATGCCTAACCCACCGTGCTACTGGGGGTCCCTTTGTTTTAACAGAGTCCAGGTTTAAGGCACTTCACTTGACGGGTTGGAGTACCCACTCACTGGCATTGAATGGATGTACGGCATAGAGACCCTATGTAGTGTTTCAGACACTCTAAGTTATTAAGGAAGGGAACGGCTTCATCCTGTTCCTTCAGAGCAGTTGGTGGATTCGAACTGGCCATCTTTCCATTACCAATGCAACACTTAACTCACAGGCCGAGGTCCTTAGGGGTACAGCTAAATAAAAAACCAAACTATGCTCCCTGCCACAGAGTTGATGGTAGCACGCAGTGACCCAGTAGACAAACTAGCACTGACCCCGCAAGTTTCCCAGATTCACTCTTGCCAGGTGTGGAATGTCCAAGGTGTGATGAAGCCACTGCCTGCCCCCAGGGGGAAGGAGGCTCAGGGATTACCAGGGCACTCTGAAACCACTTGACCTCCACAGAAATCAAGATCCCCAGTCTGCCACCACGGCCGAAAATAGCGCTGGTTTATTTTAACTTCAGAGGGCTTGTTGTCCCAGGCCAAAGTGAACTAGGCCGCTGAGGAGCAGGAGGGAGACTGAGTTCCCTGCTCAGGACAAGCAGAGACCACCGGTGCCCCTTAGCCCCCAGGGCTTCTATTTGTCCCACGCTTCCCCCAGGGTGCAGCTCGGAATTACCAGAATGCCAGGAACGAACTGCTCCTCTCTGGTCCTTCAACAACCTTGCCGGGTGGGAGCTGAGCCAGTGCTGACTCTGGCAGGGGTCTCCCACCCCGCCCCTGCCCCCATGGTTACAGAGCAGCACAACTTGCTCCTGGGGGGGTTCCAGGCTGAGACCACCGTCTGAGGAGTGGGGTTGGCTTCATCCTAGGCACCTCCCAGGAACCCGAAGGGGTCAGCAATCTCACCCTGTCCTCACAGCCTCCTGGTTCCCACAGGTGGACACCACCCCTCCCTCTGCTTCGTGGAAGGAGCCTCCAGTCCACGGCTCCATCTCCAGCAATGGGGTTTGCCTTGGACTCCTTTGCTTAATCTCCACATTTGCCTGGCTCCTCTCTGTCTCCTACAAAGACCAACAAGGTGCCCGCCCACCACCCCACCCCGCAGTCTAAAGTGAACAGACGTCCCGCTTTTGGTGGGATAGTCACGATTTTAAACAATTTTCCCCACATCCCCTTCGGGCATTTTTAAAAAGTCCTGATTTTTGGAAAGAATGCACGACAAGCTAGGGAATGGCGGGAGAATAGGAAGGGAATATACCCTCTCTACTCACCCCACCCCCACCCTCTGGTCAGTGTGTCCTGCTTTACCAGTGTTAAAATCTGGTCGCTTTACCCCCGCACTCACCACAGTTGGTAAGGGAGATATGACATGCCAGCTGATGGATTCCCAATTGAGGCAAACGGAACAGGTTAAGGGTATTTTGGAGTCAGTGAATTAAGATTTTTTAAAAAAAGATAAAGTTTGTGAGCAGTGGGGATACCTGACATGGGGACCCACTTCAACAGCCGATTTGGGAGTGCAAATGTCTCATGCAATTAGATATATATGTATTTGTGTGTGTATGTATGTATGTATAGCTGAGGGCTTTATAAATGGCTGAGGATGAAAATGTCATGTCACTGTCTTTAATACTATGCATGGTATGTTTCAAATAAAACAACCCTCTAATTAAAAATTCAGAATGCCGTCTCTCACTCTCATGTGCAAACCTCAGCGCCTACGCATTTCTGCTCCCCAAAGTTCGCGTCCACAAGTTCTCTCTTCTACAGATGCTCCACATTGTTCAGAACTAGGAGGGGCCGTGTGTGTGTGTGTGTGTGTGTGTGTGTGTGTGTGTGTGGTGGGGGGAGAGGAGGGCGACACTGGTCACTGGGTTGGACATGCCTTTCTATTATTATTCTTTTCTATTTAAAGACCTTTCATCTGAGACACTCGCCTTGGCAGGGTCACAGGCACCTTGCTCCTCTCCCGCTGACAAGTCCATCTGCCACAGCTGGGCCGCAGACAGAGAAGTCAGCTGAGCAGCTTGCCAATGGCTACAGCTGGCCTTCATTCTGAAGCTAACCCCCCTGGCCATCAAGTCAATGCCTACTAGGGTCTCAGAGCACACTGCCCCTGGGCACACGGCCTCCCAGCATTGCCCCCCACCCCCCACCGCTGACCCTGCCGTGACAGCAGCCCCACGTGTCATGGCTGGGGCTCTTTCTGGGCATCGTTCTATCCGCAACACACCGTTGCTTTTGCTTGTGACATGCGTGCGAGAGTCAACACCGCTGTCTCGCTGAATACTGTTTAAATTGATGAAATAGAAATACACGCTGGGCCTTCCTTCGCAGTCTCACTTGGAAATAAACCGTGAAGCATCCTTGGAAAGGTGAGCAGCGTAAGTAAGCAAGTGCTTTCTGAACGCCCCTAGGGACTTACTTTGCGCACTGGGGTTTGAGGTGCCGGCCTCCTACAAGCAAGCCCGTGTTTCATGTTTCGTGTGTGATTTCCAGACCGTAAGGTGGTCCAGGGGGTTTCATCGGGGAGGCTGTTGTAATACCT
Organism: Nesogale talazaci; assembly: GCA_004026705.1. Taxonomy (NCBI): domain Eukaryota; kingdom Metazoa; phylum Chordata; class Mammalia; order Afrosoricida; family Tenrecidae; genus Nesogale; species Nesogale talazaci. The sequence goes on along the minus strand of PVJH01005414.1, from coordinate 13,894 downwards.
CAGATGCCTCTTGCTCGGAAGGCCTTATTCGAAAGAGGAAGCGCACACATCGACAACATTGGTTTGGGTGTGTCGATGCCTTGTGTGGGGGGGGAGCTGAGCCTCTCAAGACTTTATTTGTGATCTCTGCAAGCTGCTGAAGCGGCAGTGATTGTAAGCGGGCACTGGAGTGCCCTAAAGCGCAGATGCTGCTGAGTGGGTGATTAGATCATGCACACTGGTCTGTTGGATGCGTGTCCCAGCCAAGCGAGTCGGGGGGGCCCGTCTCCTAACACAGGAAGCGCTACCTTCTTGGTGAGCGACTGCTCCACTTCTTGGATATGCAGACTGCCGGAGGTGGACGCTTTGCTGTACTCCGCCTTCCTATTCAGTCTGTTCTTCCAGTCTTCCTCTCCACTCTTCTTCAGCAGCGCCAACCTGAGGGCAGAGACACACCCACCAAGGGTGGTCAGCAGCCAGAGACCACCAAGCAGGTGAGCGCAAAGCCCCAGCCTAGGGAACACCGCGGTTCAGTGACTTTGAACCCCTGTGGGCTGCCTTCATGCCTGGAAGTTTAAGAGAGGCCCGAACGATTTTTATTTTTTTTAGATTTGACTCGAACCCACAACGGATGCCTGACTTTCCAGATACAAGAGGCATCATCAAACCAGCAAAGGAATAATCTTTTCCTTGGGTTGATGCAAAGTCACTCTTCCCAGGAGGAACATGCCTTCTAGTGGCCCCTTGGCGAAACAACACTTAACCTGGCATTCTCTCTCACTGTCAAGGAGTGGATGCCGACTCAGAGGGAATCTCCCTATAAGGCAGGGCACCACTGCCCCTGTGTGTTTCAGAGACTGAAATTCTTTATGGGAGTAGAAAGCCTTGCCTTTCGTCCATGGGCCAGCCTGTGTCTTTGAATTCCCAAGCTTGCAATTGGGAAATGGGCCTTAATTTTCAGAAAGTGTTGCAGAAATGAATCATAAAACACAAAACTATAGGAAAACACACAAGCTCCCCTCGAAACTTCCCAGTATCGTCTCTTGCAATGAAGGTGGAAGGTAACAGGTGCCTCTTCCTGCCCTTCAAGCCCTGATCTTTTGCTGTACGAACCTGGTCTCTCCATCTTTCCAATCTGTCTTCTCGATACAGAAAGCATTCGCTACACCTCTCCTTTCTCTTCCTGCCTCTTCAAAAAATACCACTACTGCAAGTTTCTTCAGGGAAATGCTAGACACACACAAAGACACTCATTAACTGGGATGTGTAACCTAACCGCCTTTAATTCAACTCGGGTGGGGCCCGACAGAAAGCTGGATACCGTAAGCAGGAAAAGGTGATGTGAGTCGGAGGGGGCCGGCTGTTCCAGCCGACTGTGCTGTGAGGAAACCAGAGGAAGGCCAGTACCATCCAGGGGTGAGCACGGGCACAGACTGAGTTCCACGATGGGATGCCACGTGCGATTGCAGAATAACGATGGGGCAGGCGTGCCACAGGCATCCAAACAAAGTGCCAAGAGGTCAACTCCCATCACCAGATCCTCAGAGAATCCAACAGACAGGAAGGACAGGCAATTGCTGAGCAACAAACGGACTGCTAAGCAACAAGCACGTGCCAGTTGGTTTCCTCTCCCGGGTGTGGGGCAGGCCCACGATCACTGTGACCCACCAGGCACTGGGCGGTGGGGAGTGCGGTTCACTAGCAAGTGTCACCGTGGCAGGGGCAGCCTGGAAGAGGAAGGCCCTCGGGGAGACCAAGTGACACAGCGGCTGCCATAATGGGCTCAAGCATAGAGACAGTTGGGGTGGCTGGCGCTGGTGCTGGACAGAGCACTGTATCCTGTGGTGCGTCATCTGGCTGCTATGGGCTGGAACCTTGCAACCCCCAAGGCCACCACCAGGTGGTGGGACTTCCCACTGGAGTTCTGGCAGCTTGGCCCAGCCTGGAGCCCTACTTGAATGTGTGATTTCCTTGTGCCCCTCCTGCAGATCTTTCTGTACAAATCAAACCTCCCAAGGTTCAATTGCCTTCCCCACTCCCACCCCCACACCCCCGCCACCAAGAACATGCTTCTCTTTACCTTTCTTTGATCGACATGGTTTTGCTGGGCGAGTCCAGGGGGCCCTCCATCGTGGGCGCTCTGATCTCTCCGGCGGCAAACATGGCAGAGGGACTCCTCCAGAGCAGGTCCGTTTCCTGATCTGCAGACTCCTGCTGCTTCCAGGAGGCTGGGCTTGCCACTGGAGCCACAGCCTGCCCAGCAGCTGTGCCTGTCTGCTCCCCAGTGGGCTCCCCCAGTTCCGCTGTGGGTCAAGGAAGAAGCAGCATCAGCACGGACTCCTCCAGCGCACATTCTTGCTGCCGTGAAGCCTTAGCAGTCCAGCCCTTGGAGCTCAGTCCTGGACACCCCGGGGCAGGTCACCCAATCCCTTTGGGTTTATGCAAATCCACAGTGCTGCCAGGAGGCCAGGCTTCTCTGTGGGCGACTGCCCTCGGCAGATCACATCCTGACAATTGGTCTTTCTCCCGAGCCAGACACAGGAAGTCGGCTTCTCGCCGGTCAACTGTGGAACGCCCCCACAGACAAGCCAGGCACATTTCAAGCGTGCCGCATTCACATGAAAACCCTCGCTGAAATGCGAAATGGTCTAGCTGGATGGCCACGGATCAAAGAGGGGATTCAAGACCTGTGCTTACTGGTCATTATGCAAAAACAAACAAACAAACAAAACCCCCAAACCAAACACCAGAAGCGTAGAAAGAAAGCGTGTGGACACACCTGTGGGATCTCTGGGTTTGAGTCCTGAGTTCCCTAGGTCGGGGTTCTTGTGCTGCCACCAGCTAACCAAAGGGCCAGACAGAGGGGGCTGCTTTCAGCTGGGCTATGAGGGCACACCTGCCTTCTACCTGGCAAGGGATTGAAACCCCTTTCCAGAGGTAAAAGGAGTTCCCCGGATTGTTTTCCCTGCTGGGAAATGGGTGAAGCCACAGTCAAGGGCAGGGAGAGCTAAAGGAGCAAGCGGAGCCTTGGCACCCATCAGGCTCGCTTCTTAGCTGGTAGCCATGCTCCCCCCTACACACACACACACACACACACACACACACACACACACATACACCCGGCCATGCTGACACAGGACACATGACCCCAGCCTGGCAAACGTCGAGGGCAGTCCCGACGTGCCTTACTTACCTCTCAGAGAAAACCTGCTTTTCATCACGCTCTCCACCATCTCCCCTCTCTCCTCGAAGGCCGGCCTGTCCTGTGCGCCCGGGGTTCCCAGTGCTGGGCTTTTGGGTGCGGACAGGTCCTTCAGCTCATCACCTGGCTCCAGGCTGCTTCTTCTGGGCCCCGCACACTTCACCTCTCCCTCTCTGGCCCGCTGAGGCACAGGGTAGGGGCGTTCTGCTTCCTCGAGGGGCTCATACTTTTTAGTCCAGCTGCTCCGCCGATCGGCCGAGACCTGCTTGCTCCCTGCCTCCCCCGGTTCTCTTGACGATGTCCCTTTGCTCCCGCCATCCACCCTTTGCTCCCCCGGGGGTTTCAGAATGCTTCTGACCGGGGCCTCCGCACTGTCCTTCGAGGGCAGAAGCTGGCTGTCGGAGGCCCTAGCACTGTGGTCCACAGGTGGCCTGGCCCGCAGATCCCCAGCATACATCGGGGTGACGGAAGGCGCCATGGTGGAGACAGACGTGTTGACGGTCGGTGCAAAAGGAATGAGCTTGCCACTCTGCACCTGAAGAGAGGAAGGACACAACACCAACACACACACACACACACACACACACACACACACACACACAGTTCAGAAGGACAAGGAAGATTTCAAAAACCCTAGAGCAACGGGTTATCTTGGTAGACAGGCTGCATGCCGCGCAGGGCAGATTCCTGCCACTCACATAGTTATATACTGTATCAATCTCATTAAAAGCCATCTCCTAGGCCCAGAGCAAGTTGCCCATACAAACTCTTGCAAATGGACTTAACTCTGGATGGTGTCTGCAAGCGGCTTATGCAAAGGAGGGCAGACACACCTGGCCAGATGGCCTTTCATAGGCATTCAGTTATTACCATATTGTCCACAAGTAACAGCCTTCAGTGGTGAGCTGTCTTAACAACCCCCCTCCCCTCACCCCCCGCCACTGACCTGTGAGTGTCTCTGGGCGCACAGGCCTCTGATTCAGGCTACCCACCTGCTCCACCTCTCCGAGCGTCACGGGCTGCGTCTGAAAACGTGCGTTCATCCTCCTGTGCCTCACGTCTATTCTGTTTCGGGTGGAAATAGCTTTGGACACAGGCTGGGAGAGTTGGTTAAACAAGGCCAGCTTCTCTGCGAGGCTGAGCGTGGAGGAATCAGGTTCGCCTGGTTCAGCAGCATCTCTGCCCTCATTTGCCTGGTCCCTAGCTAATGCCTTTTGGTGCGCGGATGCCTGTAATCTGAAAGTAAGACAGAGTCACCAGTACAGAAAGAGACGAAGATGACTCTGTGTCCAGGGATACGTTGTGTCAGGGCCCCACTCTGGCAAAGGGCTTACTGTCCCTTCCTAAATTGGGGCTGGGCTCTTAGCCCACGAGACTGGGCGGTAGAATCCTTCGGGGCAGAATGGGCAGACTTTTCACTTGGAATCATTTCTAAGATGCGGGGTTCCCATCTAAGGACCTGAAATGATGCCTGGAGGCAGCTCTTCTTTAAGAGCGAGAAGCTAAATGGCTAAGTCGGGAAACAGGCATCATTCCCTAAGGCACAGTTAGATGGGAGAGGAGTTTCAGAAGGTGGTTCCTTTAAATAGTTAGGAAATTGCACAGTCATTTTTGTCAACACCTTATCTGGCCCATGGGACTTTTTTTTTAGGCTTTCCCAGGCTAGTCAGGAGTGACCTAATTTTTTAAAAAATTATTTCACTGTTTTACCTGGCACTCAAAGATATTCAGCTTTCTGAAGGGGACTTAAAGGTAAACTTTCCTACGTTTTGAAAATGGAAGTCACCACCTCCCTGTAATCCCCCCCTCCACCCCACCAGAAGCTTCTAGCTTGTATGGTGTCTCAGTCTCTTGAGAGTTTTTCCAGACCATATACCACTTTCCTTGGACAAAGCCAATTCTCAAATCAGGTGTGTAGGAGCATGTGAAATCGGTTCTGCCCTGCCCCCAGTCAATGACCGTTGCCTGAGACAAAAGAGTAGTTATCTTGGCTGCAGGTGCACACAGAGGCGGTTAGGAAAAGCAACCTGAGCTTCAAAGTCTACCTTGAGGCACTGTGCACTCCCAGGACAGCCAGAGTCTCCTTCCCAGAGAGGTGAAGCCCTGTGCCAGCCTTATGTCCACGTGGCCCCTGGCTTCATTTGCCCTTTGTGGATTAGTGTCCAAGAGTTAGATAAAGGTGGGGGTAAAAGGATAATTTGTCATCTGCATGCTTTAAGAACACGATTTCCACACACCACACTTTCACAACATCTGCATTCAGACACTAGGATATTCCCCCCAACCCATCCTGAAACATAGCAGTCCTCTTGTCCTAAGAGGGTGGTTTTCGGCGTCTCTTTGGGTCTGCATGTGTCTCCCAAACCTCAGCATTTATGTCAGCTCCTCAACTGTTCTGTTCATCTGCATTAGGCACTAGCACAGCAGGTGAGGCATGAGGGGAAGACCGCTGTGATGGACAGACATGAGACGAGGCGGGTCAGGGTGAGTACACAGAGGACGGAGAACCGGACGTGTTCTCATGCAGGCTCTGCTTTCTGACAAAAGCAGGTGCAGCACATGCCTGGAACCCCTGACAGCATGGGCTCATGAGCCAGACAATGGCAGGCATGGGAGGCGTTGAGATGCATGGGTGGTCTGGCACACTTCTGCACCCGACGCCGCATGCAGCGACTTCTGTCCAGTACCTGGAGGGCTGCACAGCGCTCTTAGTGAGAGCGGGACTAGGCAGTCCTGCCGTGACAGGGTGGGTGGCCACAGGACAGGAAGCAGGGATGGGTTCGCTTTGAAAGCCATTTGCCAAAGAAGGAACATTCGTCGGGGGAGAGAGAGAAGAGGAAGAAGAAGCATTAAGGAAAGCATTTTAAATTCGGAAAAGCAAAATCAAATACTTCAACACATTTATTTGCTAAGTACTTTGAGGAGGAGGAAAAATCACAACAGAACCTGAAAAGCAATTCTGCAGGTAAGAAATCAAGAGAACAGAATAGAGTTGTCAGCTGGGAAAAAGGTTTGCAGCTTTACAAGCGGGTTTCAAAAAGTTCATGAGGGAAAAAAAAATCCAAAGAGAGGCCAATGGACCTTTCCCATAAACTTTTTGAATGCCTTGCATATTTAAGTACATGTGTCCTGGTTTGAAAAATTAATGCAAGAACAAACAGAAAGTCACGTTAACCATCAAGTAAAAATAAGTCGCTCGTATCCAGGTTTTTTGAATACTACTCTCTACTTCTTATTTTTAACAACCATTGTTGTCCTATGATAAACACATCACAGTGGGTCCCTTGAGCCTTGAGGGTGATCTTTTGTGCTTGGTAACTATTTGGGGCATTCTGCTAATTAGTGCTGCTTTATAATCAAATCCCCAAGCAAACTCACTGCCATCGAATCAATTCCAATTCATAGCAACTGCACTGGATGGGGTGAACTGATTTCTGTGAGTTTCTGAGACTGTATCTCTTTGTGGAAGTAGATCGCCTCTTCTTTCTCTCAAGGAGCAGCTGGTGGCTTTGAACTGCTGACCTGGGAGTTATCAGCCCAAGGCACCACCTGTTATGCCACCAGAGCTCCATAACAGCCACCTGTACAAAGGCTGCTTTGTACAAAGCTAGTCTGGCTACTAAGAGTTCCAAATAAGGACAAGAACTTATTTCTTCACAAACACACCAAGAAGCTGAGGAACAGCTAGAGGCAGGAGTGAAGTCAGTTGACTTAACAGCAGGCTCACAGACATATACTTGGACAGAGGGGCCTCTAAGGTCTTCTGTGTCTTGAATGAATGAACTTCACTTTCTTCAGGAAAAATGTGTGTATGTGTAAGACTCTAGCTCCCAGTTTACTAATATTAAGGGAATGCTGACTCACAGCAGCCCTACAGGACAAGGCAGAACTGCCCCTGTGCATTTCTGAGATGGTAACTCTTGGCAGGATGAGTAGATAGCCTCATCTTCTCCCAAGGAGCGGTGGGTAGTTTCGAACTCCCCACCCTGCTGCTAGCAGCCCAACAGGTAACCGCTACTCTGGGAGGGCTCCTCAGATTGCACAGGCAAAGCAAATAAAAATAAAATCAATTCGCTTTTCAAGTTTTTCTAGGCACGACACCGAATGTGGTTGGTAGCTGCTGACGGGCAGTCCCAAGTGAGGGGGACCCGGTAGGTTCCAGAGCAGGGCTGCCTCCTGGTGAGAAGCCAGGTCCCCTCCCCCCACCTTTCCTTCCTGGAGCCCCTGGGCGGGGTCCGCTCACCAACCTTCAGTTGAGCAGCAGGTGGCATAAGCCTGGAGCCACCCGGGTGTCACAGGGGATCCACGGGCAACAAATCCAATGACCACGCTGAGAAAGGTGGTGGCCTGGATACTCCCCCGAGGACTGACCTCCTTGGGGGGCTTCCAGGGGATCCACTTCACTGTCGCCTTGTGTTTTCTTCCTAAGTTTTGAAATCCCGGGCTCTTTGCTCTGGGGTGGGGGTGGGGATTGGGGGGGCTGACTCACGTGGCGGCGATGACCACCTCCTCGCTGGTGACGGGCTGCGTGTGGGACCTGTCCTGCAGTCGCCGGAGTCTGTGTTCCACCGCCAGGTTTCTTGAGCGCCGCTTAGGAATGGCTTTCTCATCAAAGGATTTTTCCATTTCCTGAGAGTGAGAGACACCAGGAGCCCTATCAAGCCCAGGGAAGGGGACGGGGGCCCGCCCCGGGTTTCCCACAGGAGGGGGCAGCCCTGAGAGGCATGCGCCCCCATCGGAAATGTTGACTGGATGTGTCCCAGCCGGAGAGGGAGGAGGAAGAGGGCACCGTCACATCGATCGCCCAGAGACATGGGAAGCAGGGTGGAGAAGTGGGGTTCCCCCCTCCCCGTTGCAACCCGACTCCTAGTACACCCTTTGGGGGATGACTTACCCTGAAAAGAAGCCTCTTGGCAGCCACACTCAGCTTGGATCGTTCATCAACTGTTTCTTCACCTGCAAGACCCCACAAAAGCAAGGCCAGGCTGAAAATGCAAGGAAAATGCAAGGAAAGACCCCAAGCAGTCCCTCAGGGCTGGTGAGGAACCCTGGCCATATGAGGGAGGGAGGGAGGGAGTGTTCACGAAAGCCACTGGCACCATTCCCTCCTTGGGCAGGGCCCATTGTCTCTGTTCAGTGGAAAGGTGCTGGCTTCCACTCTACTCAAGCCACTCCCCACTCAACCCTGCCTGCCATGGCAGAGAGAGTCTACTGCAACGCTCGACTCACTTAAGATCATAGAGGAGGTTTTCCACAAAACACAAGCAAACAGAAGTCCTCAACGGGTCCCATGCCCCTTGGTGCTGAGTCTATGCTCCCCCTGAAGCAATCCTACAGAACGGAACAGAACTGCCCCACCAGGCTTCCAGGGCTCATGTCTACGGACGTGGACCACCACATCTTTCTCCCACAGAATGGCTAGTGGGTCTGAACCACTGACCTTTCAGTGAGAAGCCGAGCACTTACCCACTCTGCCCCGCATGCTACCACCCCCTGCCCCAGCTCCTTCCTCCGCCATATTCTGCTCTTCCTCCATGGCTAAATACCAGCAGGGATCAGACACTCCTGCACCAGGTCTGGAGCTAACAGTGCTTGGCCACGATTCTCCATGTCTAGAACGTGCTTATCTGAAGCCCCCCCCCACCCCCCACGATTGCCTTGTCGTCCCAGAAATGCAGGCCTGTGGAAAGGTGAGGGATTTTTATGCACCATCACCATTGTTTCCTCCCAAGCCCCAATCCTCATCCTCCTCTGGGTGGGAAGGCTAAGGAGGAAGAAGAAGAAATGTGAAAATATACTTGCCCTCAGCAGTTGGCATCTCTGAATGTGAAGCAGATCTGGGGAAGACAGGAGCACACAACAGTAAGGCTACATTAGCTGGTGTGAGGAGAAGGCCCCTGGCACACATCATCACAGGTAAAGTCAACATTTCGGATGCAATGAACACACTCTCTGAGACAGTCATCCTGGGGGGCAGATCCCAGTGAGGACTGATGCAGTGGTGCACGTGTGTGGGGGGACTCAGCCAGGCACATAACTTGTGGAGGGAAACTAAGGCCACGGATGATCCCTTTAGGGAATAGGATGGATGACGGCTTTTCAGACAGCCCTGAGTGGTCCTATGTGATCGACAAGAGATAAGCTGACTGTCATCAAAGGGATTCTGACTCACAGTGGCCTTACAGGGCAGGGAAGAACCGACCCATGGGTTTTCCGAGATTGCAACTCTTTATGGGAGTAGACAGCCTCATCTTTCTTCTAAGGAGTGCCTGGTGGTTTTGAACTCCCGGCCTTGCGCTTGGCAGCCCAATGTGTGGGGCACCTTTTCTATGTAATAGAATGTCGTAGTCTAATATCAAAACTCAGATGAAACAAAGAAACAGACATTTATTTAAAGTACGGAGATGAAATTCCTTGGTTGCCATCACGATAAAATCTGGTGCCTACACACCCTTCGGATTCTCATGTGACAGGGCATTAGAATATTAAAAATATTCATATGAAAAAAATGGCCATTAGATGAAGAAAATCCATGTTTCTTCCATCTTAAACCATTTCAATCCAATAATCAATGCCTTTCGCACACCACATAAATGTGATTCAGAACTGTATATACTGTGAGACCACACTGTAAAGGTCAAACCTTCTTTGAAAATGCCTTTAAATTAGCCAGATAAATAGCCCTTATTGATGGGCTGAAGAATAGCAGCATTGTCAAGAGCATCGCATTTAATGTTTTGGTAGAAAGTCCCTCCTCCATCTCTCTTATGTTCCTAGACCTCCAGAACTAACTACACATACACGCGCCTACCTATCCGACTCCTTGCGTTCTGCTGAGGTTATGGGTTGAGTTCTAAATCTCTCAGAAGTCTTTCTACTTTCACCAGGAGAGAAATAACGTCTTGGTTTCCGGGACCCTCTCTCCTGTTCGATATTGGTGGGGGAGCCAGCGCCTTTGACTGACCTCTCAGCCCGTGGATGGCTTTTTGAATCATGGGGTAGAGAGCACATGGGAGAGAAACAGGAAGGAAGAGAGAGAGAGAGAGAGAGAGAGAGAGAGAGAGAAAGAGAGAGAGAGAGAGAAGGTGAGGGTGGGGGAGAGAGAGAAACAGATAGGGAGAGAATAAGGCAAATATTTATGCATCACAATGAGTGAAGGCAGAGTGTTTGCTAAATCCTTCTGCATGCCCCTACCATGCACAAAAGGAGGGAGAACATTCCAGGGACCCCACACTCTACCAAGACCCCGTTAGAAGGCAGAAGCACAATGCTAGTTCTGGAGCCATGTCCTCGTGCCATCTGCCCTGCACACACGCGTGAGCTAAGCTAATAGCATCTGACTCGGGATGTGACACACGCTGGGTAGTGGCTAATTCTGTCAACGACGTGCAAGTGACACAGGGCAAGTGTGTGGCAAACATCACCTACAGTTCGGGTTTCAGGCTGGCCTGGGCTGACTCCAGAAATGCGCTTCGGAGCTGGGCAACAGAGACTTTCGTGTCTACCATGCCCACCTCCGCGCTGAGACCTTCCGCTTTGGGACTCTCTGGCCTGGATTCCCGAGTGAAAACGGGGTCCTTGTACTTTGAGGCCTGGAGCTGAGGGGGGCCGGTGTAATCAGAGAAGGAGCGGGCGAGGACCTTGCGCTTCCTGGGGGGAACTTCCTTCTTTGGCCCTGCGAGGCCGGTGTCTCCGGACGAGGACTCTGGCTGCAGACAGGACACCATCTCGGCCCTGCCCATTCTCTGGGGGGGTTGCTGCAGGCCTCTCGGAGGCTGTGGTCCATGTTCCGGCTCCTTCTGACGATCCAAGGTGAGTGTGCTGATAACCACCCGCTGGCTGAAGCCCTCCTCTCCAGAGAGGTCTTCTCCTTGGCTTCTCACAAACCCTGGGTCCTCCAAAGGCAGGAGTGGTTTCCTGCCATTCCCAGGAGCTTCAGCAAAGTCCTCTTCATCTTCTGCTCGGGGCTCATAAATATGGAGAACCGGGCTATCCCTTCTCTCACTTTCAGGGACCTTTGGAGGAAATGGTTTCGTGACACGCTGCGGGGCTGGCTCCACCCAGCTGCACTCCAAGATCCTTGAGGGGGTTGCAGAGGTCACCAGCGTGGCTGTGTGAATGGGATCTGCTGGTTGCAGGTGTCCACGGATGGGGTGGCGGGCGGCCCCCACTGCCTTGCTGGAGACCCTGTGGAAAGCCGAATTTTCGGAGGGGAAGGGCAGGGAGCGCAGGGGCGCCGTCTGATGGCTCCTCTGGGCCTGGGGCTCTGAGGCCAGTTCCGGGCTGCTGCGGGCACTCTCCTGCTTCACCAATTTCTCTCTAACCTTTACTCTTTAGGAAAGAAAAAGGAGGGGGGCACATTTGTTGGGAAGCACGGTCACTGCTCAAGGGAAAGAAAGCACGTGTGGTCACAGGTTAACAAGGAAGAACAACTTTTAAGGAAACATACATCCATATGTATACATACACATACATATATGTAATGTTTTGATGGGAGCTGGGATCACTCAGTGTCAGCAAACCACTACTTGAGCCAGGTGAGCAACTTTGAACTGAATTTTCTAATCTGCCTACACATGCCAGTGTGGCAGAGAAGCTATCCTGCTATCACCAACTGAACACCCTGGAAGAAGCCAGGTGAACTTCTGGACTGCACGATCCATGTGCATCACTGTCCATGTGCATCCGGGCTGTGGCAGTCACTGATCTGTGTCAATTTCAGGACTGGGAGTCTAGGGGTGGAGTCTAGCCTGTCAATCTGGAGATAGCCAATGTGACCTCTCTGAGAATTCTGGGAAACTAGCCATATTGGAATTGAGAGACTTACGACTCAGTTCCTTGGAGACACTCTACTGACAAGACAACATGGCAGCATTCTGATAGATCCTGAGTCCTGGAATCTGGAGGAGCCGGAGGATAAGCCACATGGGCCTACCCTGATGGAACCAGACCTCTGAAGCCAGAAAAGCCACACAGAGGCCTCATGCCAGCAGTGAGATGCTTTTACCACCATGGATACACAAGACTCTGCACCCACTGGCCTGTGATTGTCCTGGTGTCATTGCACGTGCTTCGTAAGTCGGAAGAAGACTTTATAGACTGGCATCGGACATATGGGCTAGTATCGAACTTAAGGACTTGGACTGGACTGGGTTGGGATGCTCTCCCAATATTCCATTCCTCTTGTATATAAACCTCTTCCTTATATACATATGCATGTCCATGATTTTGTTGCTTTAGTCTACCCCGACTAACACATCTGGGCAGACAGAGGCTGGGGCTGGGGGATGGCTCCCCTTCTAGGCCTGTAAAAGGAGCTCTATCTGTAACCCCAACTGCATCCTGCCATTGGTGCTGAGAAATGTCCAAGCATTCAGGAGCACGTGGGCTTTCCATGACCTGCCATCATCTCTCTTTGGCTGAGCGCACACCCGTCAGACTTTGCAGGCTGTTGGCACGGCATGGTCTCATCATAAGGCACAGTTGACACCACCCCTAACCAGGAGAGCGCCAAGAATGTGAAAAGGTCATTATGGAAAGAACAGACGCAAGGTGTCATCTGTGCCCCACGTCCCCCAACACACACACACACACACACACACACACACACACACACACACACACCTTCTTTAGAGTCGTTCTTGGTCCTTCCTTAACAAGACTGAATGTAAGAAGAAATTGTTCTGATTGTCTTTAAAGCTATTTAAATACAGGAGAGGAAAGTGAAAACCTCTTCAAAAGCGACAGCCACTTTCCATGACTATAGAGACAATGTAGCTGGAGGCTGGGGTGGGGAATCCTTCAGTCAACGCCTCAATTCTGGCTCTCAGAAGTGGCCTTGGGCAACTCAGTGGCCTTCTTGAAAGCAGCAGCTTTCAGGCCTATCTTTACCGTGGGACTGACGGTTGCAGATGACAAGTGGGCCTGCAAAGCGCTTGGCCTTGTGCTTGCGGAAGAATGAACCGTGGACTCGGATGAACTACTTCTCCGCTTTACTTTTGGAAATGCCACACATCTACCAATGGGTCATGGCTGGAGACAAACTTTCAAAATGTCCCGAGTGAGGAAGGTGATTCCTTGGAGAAGGGGAGACTGTTAAGATTAATCAGCAGAACATAACCACTGCTGAGATAGGATGAGGGGGGAACTCTTCAAAAGGCCTGTTGGAAAATGGCATGATCTTTTCGTTCCATTTCCCCATGAACTTTCTGAAGTCTATTGTATGCTTTATGGAAGAGAATTTTCTCTTTCCTAACATATACACCCTGATACATTCTGATGAGAATGCCTACCTAATTTTTACCTACTCATTTTTCAACATAAGGTGCAAAATATCTGGGTTTACATAGTTAAAGGGAAAAAAACCCAGCTTGCACATAAAAAGCCATTATTAAGAACAATCATGCGGGGCAGGGTGGGGTGGGAGTGGCATTCTGGGTGGTTATTTTTCCTAGTGACTAGACTAACCAGTGCTGGAGGTCCTCACACTTCTAACCTTTGCCAGTCAAAAGCAGCCTGAAAGGCGGTTGCCAGTGCTCTTGTGGAATGTGTGCTTCTAATCACAGACAGTCGGACAATTGGAATTCTGTCCTCAGCAGGCGACGGGGTGACTGAAGAAACTCCCTCCATGGGTGCTTTGTCCTGCCCACGACTCATACAACCCTTACTCCCTGCCCCCAACCTTAAGCATGAACCATCGAGAGGGGGGTTGTG